>FR990042.1:1980885-2037702 GCA_905404095.1 Glaucopsyche alexis
TAGTCACTTACCATCAGGCGATTTTTAGGGTTCCGTAATACTTAAGGAACCCTTATAGTTTCGCTCTGTCCGTCTGTCTGTCTGTCTGTCTGTCTGTCTGTCTGTCTGTCTGTCTGTCTGTCTGTCCGCGCCTCTAGCTCCTGTAATTATGAATATAAACTGATGAAATTTGGTGCAGTTATAGATTGTGTATAGATCACGGTTTCAGGATCATAAAAAAATAAAAATTTTATATTTTAAGGGTGGCTCTCCATACATGTGAAGTGGGGATGAAAAATATTTTTTCACTCTACCCCATCGTGTGGGGTATCGTAGAATAGGTCTTTTAAAATAAAGGCAAGGTTTCATACGTTACTTTTTTATAAAGTTGACTATTTTCGAGTAATCGGCCTCCAAAGGAGTTTGTAAGTTGGTCCCCCCCCTAGCATTTTTAAACTAAAGGAGATAGAAACTTGCAAATTTCCATGCTGATAGATCATGCTAAAAACTCTTTAGGAAAACTATTATGAACCAAATCGGACAGTAACTTTTGGAGTAATTAAAAAAAAATCATATTACGCGTTTATAGTTACGGAACCCTCCTTAGACATGTCCTGACATGCTCTTGGTTAGGTTATCTGCTTTACTAAAGTTGTGGATTGAAAAAGCTGGAGTCAGTTTTATTGTTGATATGATATGGTGTACAACGTAGGTACTGCACTTTGTGCGTAGTGTAAAGTATTAATACCTGACTTTTGACGATTATATCTACACCTAACATTATTCATCAGAAAAAAAGCAATATTCGTTTCATCTATATAGCTTTTGTTCATCCATTGCTATGGACTTCTGGCCGATATACACGTTCCAATAGTCAAATCCAGCGTCCAAACTCAAATGGATCAAACAGAAATATGAAATACTGTATAAATTATTCAACTATGTTAATTGTTCAATATTCATGTATATAAAAAAAAAAAACGAAGAACTAATGGTATATATACGCCGAATGTCTGTAAATTGTATATTATGATTGTTAATGTCTACCTTTTAACGACTATACCAAAACTTATATTTGTAATAAGCCCACTTTAAAATGTAACACAACTAATAAATTAAATTTAAAAAATAATAAAACAATACATAGTAACAAAATAGGAACCATTCCATATTACTTTGAAAAAATTGTAAAGAATAAAAAATGTGATTTTTTTCGACAGTAATAATCAACAAGTAACTCTTTTACACCAAAACATTGCTGGCATATTAACCAAAAGAGATCTGCTACAGGCTTCTTTAGAAGAAATCAATAATAACTTTAACCAAATTCAAATTATTTGTATATCGGAAACTTTCGTAAAGCATGGTTCTGAACAAAACATAATTATACCCAACTATAGAGTAGTAGCATTCTTTTCACGGAGAAACCAAAGACGAGGGGGAACTTGTATTTTACTACACAATAGTATTCGATTTGAAAAATTAAATCTAAACATCTTACCCCTTAAATATAATCTGCATCTACAGGACCCCAAATTCAAACGTACGCATATTTCTAAATAAACTTAATAACCTAAATTGTCTAAGTCGTAAAAAATTCAGTAAAATCATAATATGTGGCGATTGGAATATAGACACGCTAAAAGATACGCCTGCAAAAAGAGATTTAATTGCTATTCTATATAATCATAACTTTACTAGTCATATAACTTACCCAACACGCAAATCATCCTGTATAGATCTAATTTGTAGTAACATATCCGGCACAAACATTAGCCCTAAAAATCATTACCTGGGTCTATCCGATCATGAAACGGGTCAAACAATTACATTCGTAACAAAAATTTTTGAAAAGGTTACTAATCAGCGAACTCAATATTGACTAGAAAAAAAAAGAGACTACAGTCAAGATAACATAAATAAATTCTTAGAATGCTTGAAGTCATCATTATTTTGCCACGTTCTACGTGAACAAAATGCAGAACTGGCCTTTTCGTTGTTTTATGACGATTTTAAGCTATTTTATTATTTATGCTTCCCGGTTATAACTGTCAAAAAAGTCCTGTATAGATCTAATTTGTAGTAACATATCCGGCACAAACATTAGCCCTAAAAATCATTACCTGGGTCTATCCGATCATGAAACGGGTCAAACAATTACATTCGTAACAAATATTTTTGAAAAGGTTACTAATCAGTGAACTCAATATTGACTAGAAAAAAAAAGAGACTACAGTCAAGATAACATAAATAAATTCTTAGAATGCTTGAAGTCATCATCATTTTGCCACGTTCTACGTGAACAAAATGCAGAACTGGCCTTTTCGTTATTTTATGACGATTTTAAGCTATCTGGGGGCACGGTAGTGCCCCCGCCAAGATAAGCCAAGCGAAGCGCAAGGGCACTACCGAACCATCTTTTCTCGAAGCGTTTCGTCGATTTTTTGAACCCTCATAACTTGGGTTTGAATTGTACCAGATAAATGAAACTTTCAGGATTTGTTCCTATCAGCGGTCTCATTAAACATGTAAAGTATCGATCACCTACGTCTTATACTTTAGATTTTATTGATATCTAAAAACCCCTGATTTCGTCACTGACTCACTGATGATCAACAAAATTATATCGTACTTCCAGATGTCCTAGAATTTTGAAATTTGGTATGTAAGCTTGTATTATTACACAACTATCATAATAATTGTCAAAATTGGAACTTTTATCCTCCAACCCCTTAAACTAGGAGAAGAACATTAATTATCTGTAAAAACGCCATCTATCGCGTATATTATGAACTATGTTAATTATGTCGTTCTTCGTCGCTTAGATTGAAAACAAATTGATGAAATACGAAATATTGAAATAATTATTTCCAGAGTAGGTATTTTGTAGTAATTTCAACGGAAAATTAAACTTATAGGTATAATTCTAGTTATTTATTAAAGGGTCGTTCGTACACTACTATTTAAGAATAAGTACATTAAAATATGTCGATAAAGATTTAAAATACTTAAAAATACTTATTTTCCGTTTAAATTACTAAAGAACGTTCGACGACCTCTGTGGCTCAGTTGGTTGAGCGTGTTGGCGCTCAAGCCGGGGGTCGCGGGTTCAAATCCCGCCGAAGGAACAAAAAGTTTTCTGTGTTCCTGGGTCATGGATGTGTATTAAATATGTGTATAATATAATAAAAATCTTAAATATGTGTATAGTATAAAAGTATTAAATATATTTCCGTTGTCTGGTACCCGTAACACAAGTTCTTCGAGAACTTACCACGGGATCAGATTGACGTGGTGTGAAGCGTCCATAGATAAAAATAAAAAAAAAAAAAGTATAAGAATACTCAGAAAAATAATTATTTTAATTCCAGCTCCAGCAAAACCTGATAATTTTTTTTTTTTTTCGAAAGGGTCTATGCTAGCGGTCGGGTTAAGACCGCTCTAGCGTAATCGGACTATAACTAGCCTGGTGGCTAGTTGGTTTGATTAGAGTAAATGGGAGGGTTGGCCCTCCCTAACTTCACCCGGGTGAAGTTCAGATCGGTTTTTGGGGACAGCTACGGGTAAGCTATTATTAGGACGGGAGGGACTCGGGTCCCCCCCGCTAAGGGGTCCGACCCCTTCCTCACTCTCAGATGAGTGAGGTTGCTCGCGCACGGTAGCAAAAACTAGCAGCGGAGTTATCGCGATAGAGGAGCTCGTGTTGTTAATGATACCTGATAATTGGAAACAATAATATCTTGTACAAGTTAGGTCGGACAAGCCATAGCGCGATGTAGACCAAGTAAAGAGACATCTATGCGCTGCACGTTGCAACTTTGACACGAATATTGGAATTACAAATTTCTGTATGATCCTATATAAAACGACTAGCAGGCCCGTGCCCCCTTCGTTGGGCGGTAAACATTTCTACTTGTAACGAAATTATGATTGTGATTCGGTTAATAATGTGTAATACTAAGTAAAATAATCCTATGGTTTATTTCCAAACTGCCAAAAGGTTAAGTGCATAATGAAATTTAAGTATAATTTTTTGCATGCCAATTATTTAATATTTATGGACAATTTACACCACGTCAATCTGGTCCCGTGGTAAGTTCTCGATGAACTTGTGTTACGGGTACCAGACAACTGAAATATATTTAATATTTTTATATTATACCCATATTTAATATTTTAATTATATTACTGGTTGTTGCCCGCGGCTCCGCCCGCGTAAATACAGTATCCCGCGAGAACACTATTGGGATAAAAAATATCCTATGTCCTTTCTCGAGACTCAAAGTATGTTTATACAAATTTCCCGGCTTGAGCATCAACACGCTCAACCATTGAACCACAGAGGTCGTCGTCGAATTATTTAATAGATGTAGAATGCCAGTTTAATTAATTTTGCAGTAAAATATCAATGAACTATATCTCTAATGTATCCTGCTAAATCGCGCTACCTTTTTATCATTACATGTATGGGCAAATTTTACTTAACAGGCCGAAAAATTTACTGAGTCATTTACATTTTCTTGTGGGCAGGATTATATGTACTATCTACAGTGACTAATTAGCAAGGTGTTCACCGTATAAATATTGACTTTAGTAATAATAAAGCACGACAGACAGCTATAGTCGAAGAGCCAATAATCGTCCTGGCAAAGATAAAAATGTGGGCAGTAAAAAGGCGCCTCTGTTACGCAAAAAAAATACACCCTAAAAAGGGAAACAAAATAAAAATATTGTCATAACAACTTACAAAAAGAAGTGAAATCCCACCAAAAACATTTACATGTAAACTGAGGCCAAGATCGCACCGTCAAAAAGTTATCAGATCTCATGTAAAACCAAGCTTCTAACTCTACACGTCTTAAATCTACAAGCCTAACTTCACAAACTCTAAACCTTAGTTAAGTTACGTGACTTGGCCGTTTCGTTTCTACAAGAATAGAGTAATAGAAAAACAGTCAGTAAATATTTCACCTTACGTCCAAGCGAATGTAACGAAATGGCCAGGCCACGTAACTTGACTAGGATGTAGAGTTTGTGAAGTTAGGCTTGTAGAGTTAAGACGTGTAGAGTTAGAAGCTTGGTTTTACATGAGATCTGATAACTTTTTGACGGTGCGATCTTGGCCTCAGTTTACATGTAAATGTTTTTGGTGGGATTTTTATTATTTATGCTTCCCGATTATAACTGTCAAAAAAGTTTACAAGCCTACCAAAAATAAATGGATGACTAAAGGTCTCAAAAAATGCTGCGTCAAGTAAAGAATTTTGTATTAACGATACCTTCATCAAAAAGAAAATAAGCATCGAAATAAATTACAATATAAAAGGTATTCTATGATCCTAAATAAATGTATACTACAGTCTCAAAAATTAAATAACTGTAAATATATTCTACAGTCAAAAAACCTCGCAAAAGCTACGTGGAATATAATAAAAAAATGCAAAGGCAACTCAGACCGTTATACTCACAATATTATATCTAAAATAATCAAAGATGATAAAATGATTACCAGTCCTATTGATATTGCTAAGACCTTTAATTCATTTTTTATCGATATGACAAATAATAATTATAATATAGATTCTACTGACATTAATTTAATTAACAAAAATAATAATACTAAAAATCATATTCAATTATATAATAACGTTAATAATAATATTAAAACAATTTACTTGACACCAATATCTGACGCGCATATATGCAAGATTATAGATGGACTAAAAAACTCAAATTCAACAGGATACGATGAAATTAAAACTAACCTAATAAAACTTTGTAAAAATTTCATTGCTAAACCACTTACTCACGTAATCAACCTATCAATGTCCCAAGGTATATTCCCAACGGCTCTGAAATACTCAATAATAAAACCAATCTTCAAAAAGGGCGACCGCACGAATTTAAACAACTACAGACCAATAACACTTATACCAATATTCTCAAAAATTTTTGAAAAGTGTATGTTTGAAAAATTGTACAGTTTTTTCTTAGAATGTAATATACTTAAGCCAGAACAATTTGGATTTAGGAAAAAGACTTCAACCATATATGCTTGTTTCTCACTTATGAAAAAAGTTACAGAAAGTTATAATTCTAAATCAATACTAGTTGCATTATTCTTAGACATGACAAAAGCATTTGACTTCGTATCACATAATATTCTACTTAATAAATTACATCGCCAAGGTATTAGAGGAGTAGCTTATAAATGGATCGAAAGTTATCTATCAAATCGCCAACAATGTGTTGAAATATTCTATTCAATTTGTATTGTAATAATATGTATTGTAATAATTGTAATAAATCTTCAATTCAATTTGTAGGTCTCCTTACATGACAAATGATATAGGTGTGCCACAGGGCTTTATATTAGGGCCTTTATTGTTCCTAAACTACATAAACGACCTACCAGATTCATTAAAACACCAATCCATTTTATACGCTGATGACACCACAGTCCTCGTCGAAGGAAAGAATCCACTTCATATTGAGGCAGAACTAAATAAAACAATTGTCAGTGCAATGAATTGGCTAAAAATAAATAACCTTAAAGCTAATATATCTAAAACAAAAATCATAAACTTTAAATGTCGAAAACAATCACATAACAAATTTAAGGCAGCACTGTTCTCATATCATGGTTATGTCGCCTCCGTACTACGATACGGTGTGATTATATGGGGAAATTCGGTAGACCTAATAAGAGTATTTAGACTACAAAAGAAGTGCATTAGATGTATTTCCAATGCCAGTTATATCGAATCCTGTAAACCCTTATTCGAAATGTATAACATACTACCTCTACCATGTCTGTACATCTATGAAATGTGTTTATTTGTGAACAAAAATTTAGATCGATATTTTATAAAGAAGACAGAAGTAGCCACCAAGAGCTCTAGGCATCAATATAAATTAGTTGTGCCCAATCAAAAACTAGGCATTTGTTGTAGAAATGCTTACTGTATGGCAGTGTCGATATATAATAAACTGCCTGATTACTTTAAAAGCCTTTCTGAGAGAAAACTTAAAAGAGAGTTACATGGATGGCTACTTAACAAAATGTATTATACAATCAATGAATATTTTAATGATCGAATAGATATCAAGTAACATTCAAACTTTAAAAAATGACATTACAATAAAAATTTTTTAGAATATTTATCACAAATTTGACATGCATTTTAATTTAATTTGTATCTTATTGTTAAATCTGACCTTTTATTGTGACGTTTTTATAACTTTGACTATATTATTCATTAATGTAATTGGGTATTTCTCATCAAATTTCGAAATTTGATTCCCGAGTCATTATTGCCGAGTCAATATGCATTAACTACATAAGTCTTTTTTTATTTCAATGTACGCTGTCTATGCCACTATTGTTCAAAAAGAAAACAAATTACCTCTAAGGAAAAATAAGATATGGCTACTTTTTTACAGTGAAAGTCATTCCCTCACCCTGTCCCTTAGTTCAATAATATTACAAAAATGCCTATTCATCTTAAATATATCAATATTGTTAATAATAAAATTATGCTTATATATTAGAAAGATGTTTCTTATTGTCCATAAAATCTTCCATCTTACGACAACAAATTTATAAAAAAGTTAATTCGATTTTAAATATGTCCCGCCAAATAAAATCATTCCCTCACCCTATTACGAATATTCGATTTCTGAACGTATCGAATAATATTTAGGAACGCAACATTAAGTTTTTAGTACCTGGCTACACTCTCAAATGATTCAAGATGGCGATTTCTTTTCAACCGTAGGTGAGTTTGTGCAAAAAAATATTATGTGAAAAATTGTTAAGAGTTACATTTATGGCGATCATTACCTCACGTTACATGAATTAATTAAACATTTTAATATAGGTGTATAACATTTGTTGTTTTTATGCTTTTTTGGGAGTAGAATCCATATTCGAAATGTAACAAGCAAATTGAGGTTATGTGCCGGTGTTTTTGTGGCTTTAGTTAAAATTCGTCATTCCCTCACAGTCATTCCCTCACTGCATTTAGGAGTGAGGGAATGACGGCCGTATGAGGGAATGATTTATACAGTATTCTACGGTTCTTTTAGGGTTTTTATTTATTTCTTGCAACTTGTATTTCATGGTATTTAATTTAAAACAGGTACATGTATTTGGAAGAAAAATGGCACGACCAAAGAAGTTGAGTGATGTAGAAAAAAAATTAAAAAAGAAAGAGTATGATAGAAAAAGGCGAGAAAAAATGAAAAATGACACTGAATCTTTGGAAAAACTGCGGGAAAAAGAAAGATCAAAATATTTAAAGAAAAAAGAGAAGGGTCAGGTAAAATCAGTTGTTCATATGAATGCTAGAGAACTTAGACAAAAGCGAAAACAATGGAAAGAAAATAGTAAAGTGTATAGGAATAAAAAAGCTATAGCACACCAAAATTTACAAAGAATACTTGATGATACACCCCCAGCAAGTCCAGTATCAGTTGTGCAGCAAATTAGAGAAGATGTAGCTGCTCGAAATAGACGACAGATGCGAAAGCGACGAGCTATTTTGTATGCAAAGATTGTTAATTTGGAAAAAAAAATGAAGAATGCAGTGGAGTTAAGTGAAAAGTACAAGAAGAGGTATTTGAGACTGAAAACAAAAAAAACTGACCCAGAATCGCCTGCAACTAAAGTAAATGCGCTCCTAAAGAATGTCAACGTTCCTGAGAGTGTGAAGAAGAAATTACTTTTTGGAGAAGCGTTAAGCAGAGATCTAGAGACTAGTTACAAAGATCTTGGAAAGAAACATGAACAAAAGAAAAAATATTACGAAATGTTGAAATTGAAATCAGTGCAGAAATATAAGTTACTTCATGTATCGAAACCTTTTTTTAAACATGATACTTCTAAAAGACAAAAACCTCGAAAAATAAGCGACAAAATGCTGAAAGTAAAGGACGATGTAATTAATTTTTTGGAGAAAGATGAAAATTCAAGGATGTGCCCAGGGAAAAAAGACTATCTTAAATCCAAAATTGGTGAAACTAAACAAAAGCGTATTTTATATGATACACTTTATAACTTACATAAAAAGTTTTTGAGTACAGTCAATTATAAGATAAGCTTATCAACCTTTTGCAGATTCAGACCCTTTTGGGTTACTTGGCAAAACGTGAATGACCGAAATACTTGTCAATGCATACAGCATGCCAATATCCAACTGATGATATCTAAATTGCATGAAGTTTAAATTTTAAAGCATTAAAATTTTGTAGCGTGACTTCAGCTATAGCGAAACTAACCTGCAATGTGCGTTCCACAAAATGTCTATTCAGGGAATGTTCAACCTGCAAGGAACGCTCTTTGGAATACTACTTACCAATGCCTAATCAGATTGTGACTTATCGACAATGGATTTATGAAGTCAGTTCATTTGAAAAGGATGGAAAAAAAAGACAGTTCGTAAACCCGTGAAGAAAGAGTATAGGGTTAAATTGAAACAGCTTGTTCAAAATCTGGAAGCAGCATTATCACTTTTTTTTCCACATATTGGCACTATAGCACATCAATATCAAGCCATTCAAAAGATAAAGAAAAATTTAACAGTAAACGATATTCTAATTCATGTAGATTACAGTGAAAACTATTGCTGCAAGTATAATGAGGAAATACAAGCTGTCCACTTTGGTGGAGGAAGGAAGCAGATAACAATGCATACAGGAGTGCTTTACTTGCGCAAGGATAATGAAATCAATCCTGTATCCTTTTGTTCTGTCTCTAGCGACAATAGACATGACACAATGGCTGTTTGGGCTCACTTAAAACCCATATTTGAATGGATAAAAACACAAAATTTACCTATTTCCCGATTACATATGTTGAGTGATGGGCCTGTTAATCAATATAAAAATAAATTCATGTTCGAAATGGTGTGTCGCCATCTAAAACATCTTTATCCAGAAATCGCACACTTTTCTTGGCATTACTCTGAACCTGGGCACGGTAAGGGAGCGCCTGACGGTGTCGGTGGAACCCTGAAACGGACAGCTGATAAAGTCGTGGCAGAAGGCCATGATATCGTAGACCTGAATTCATTGAAACCTATTCTTCAATCCAGGTGTCCTTCTATTTTATTGTTTGAAGTTACCACAGCAGATATTTCACTGATGGATGATCTCATAAAACAGTCCAGGACTATTCCTACTTTCCGGGGAACACAAAAAATACGCCAGTTCGTATTTTTTAACAAACCTTTCAGTGCAGAAGACTTTCATGCATAGATTGCGAAGAAGATTGTACCCACTATCATTTGGGATATTTTCAACAACACCAAAGTAATCGATCTACTAAGAGGCGTAACAAATCCCCTCAAAAGTCAATGGAATTGGATATAATGAAGGATAATCACCAACTGTCTTTAGCGTCGTCTTCGGGCATTCAAGATCATACTGGAATGTTCAAAGAAAATGATACAATTGATTTAAAAAATGAGGGATCCACTGTTGTCTCAGACAGTGATAACATTGCTACCATTGGAGATTATGTCCTGATAAAATGGGACACGGCAAAGTATCCCGGAGAAGTTTTATCTGTTTTTGAAGAAGGTTTAATGGTTAGGTGCATGAAGCAAGGTTTGAAGTTTTGGAGATGGCCTAATATTAAAGATGAGCAATTATATAGCTGGGAAGATGTGATACAGAAAATAAAGCCGCCAAAGTTAGTTAAAAGGGGGAATTACGTTATTACAGAGTTAGATGACTCTAAAACTGATGTTAAAATTAAGACTGAATAATTCATTGATCTCAAAGACCGAAAAGACTAATACAGATTAGTATTATTAATAATTAATGCATAATAAATAAATAAATATGAAGACGTTTTAAGTTTTGGAGAAGTGCTAAGTACAAAGTTTAAAAATAAATAGTAATAAGTATAATGATAAAACATTTTTTACCTATATAATAGTGTATTTGTTATTTTTTTGGAGTTTATATTGATTATAAGTACAAAGTTTTGAGTTGATTTTCTTTAGAATATGATATTTCATTCTTTAATATGATAAAAATTACATAATTTTCTTCATTTCTACATGTTTTTCAATATAATAAAATAATAAATCATTCCCTCACTCTGTAAATCATTCCCTCATTTTTATTTATTTTTTAAAACCTATTTTTTTAGATAATATACAAAAATATGGAAGACCAATACTCCTAAATATATCTCTTAAAGCTATTTTTTTGAATTCTGCAAAAAAAAACTATCTAAGTTAATAAAATAAAAAAATGTCAATAATATCTTAAATTTTGAAATTTCATAAGAAATACCCAATTATTATAGGTGTACCAGAGTCTCATGGCAAATAGGGAAATAAAATTTTGTAGTGTGCAATACTGGGGAAATTGGATTAAACGATCTTGATACTGGTTAATTTTTAATTATGTCTTTAGTATTATTGAACATGAATTATAATAAGACTGTGTGAACGTGAAGAATGTTCGGTGTATAATTAGAAAACTAGCTTTTGCCCGCGGCTTCGCCCGCGTGGAATAGTGTTCTTGGAGAAAAAACTACTTCGGCGAATAACTCTCTACCTACTTACAGCAATATACTACTGATACAATATTGAAAATGTTTTTAGGTTTGTCCAATGTAAATTGTTAAAAATGGGACCCTATCACCTCGACACGACATGCGCGACCACTTGATATTTTGATAATATACTTATTACTTACATAATATTATATTTATCGCACTTGAATATAAGTTTTACCATAATCTTATATCTTAAAGACTAAATGCTTAAAGACTATTATTTTAAAAACTCGCATCAAAATCCGTTGCGTAGATTTAAAGATCTGCATACAATATACTATACCTACATAGGGACAGACAGATAAAGCGACTTGTTTTATACTATGTACTATGTAGTAAGTAAAGTTATTTGACATTCCAATTCCAACAAAACTGACAAACCACCTCTGGATATTCCATAAGAATTAAGAACTGCAGTTACTATTATGTATTCTGTGCTGCAGTTCAAAATATTCGTGAACCTCTTTATACTGTATACGTCCCGCGTTTTCGATAGCGCGATGTAAAAACGCGAGAGTCCGCGCCGCGCAGCAACACTATGTATATCCCTGCATTTTAAATCTGTAATATCTTCGAAAATATTTATTTAAATTACATGCCGTAAAGGGCAGTATTGATCTATCTTAAATGCACGATGTATTTAAGGTTTTTAATTGGATAAGGATTAATACTGTATTGCTTAAAATCGCTTTGTAAATAAGCTATTAATTAAAATCAAAGTAAAGTATAAAAAAAAGGTTATTGTGGGTTATCCCTAAGAGATAGACATATGCCATCGCGGACTTTCTTGTAGGCTTTTTAAAGATGAATACAACTGTAGTACATAATTTTGATCTATCTCTTAGTGTTCAGCCAGCATTTTCAATGTAAGCGCAAAAGATGTGATTTTTTAGGACTTTAGAAACCTCTAAAATTATTTGTGTACCTCTACTATGTTAAGCATGTTATATACCTAAAAACCTTCCCGTTAAATCACTCTATCTGTTAAAAAAAAGGTATCAAAATCCGTTGCGTAGTTTTAAATATTTAAGCATACATAGGGGACAGACAAAAAAGGGACTTTGTTTTATACTATGTAATGATAATGATATTTCATGAAAAATAAATCAATCGTGAATTACTTTATATACTTATTTATTACGAATAACATACAATAATTAAATTGGCAACAGTTTATTTAATGTTGGAATTTCCTTCCAAACTGTATAGAACTCGTTTATTTTATTCCTAATCAACTATAAATCGAAACTGTCTTATGTTGATTTTCTTTTTTCCTCCTCTCCTCCTTTTACCAGGCATGGAAAACAAAACACCATTCGATGTGCCATCAGCTACGATTCACCTTATAGTACTGGAAACACATTTAAAGAAGTCACAATAATTACCTAAGAAAATACAAAAAAACTAAAAGTATCAAAACAACTCACTCTAACTTACCGGTCAACTCTACCACGAGCTTTAAATTATAAGATTGAGTTCGATTTACACCTTCTTCTTCCTGTATTTTACTATAGACATAGAAAACAATATTTCTCGCTTGAGATCGAATTGCCTTTTTGGATATTTTCACAAAAACAACAAATTCCAAGAACATAATCACAAAATTTTAACAGCGGTTGACAGATCACGTACTTTGATTTGACGGGTCATAATTGACATTGCCATATGAAAATCACATTTTTTATTTTTTTTAAAATGCCATCAGATTCTGGTAGACCTATATAACAAAAAATTCTAATTAATTGAAAATTAAAAATTTAAAATAAATTTTAAATAACTATGAAAAACTGAAAATATTTGCACACTATTTATGTAGTAGAATATGTCGAACTCTATAAAATATGTAAACACCTACTGTACCATATTATTTGCAAATAAATGAATTTGAATTTGAATTTGAATTTTTGTGGCAATCGAACTGTATGCAAAAGTGTCGCAAGATATTTGTGTCAATTCTTAGGTCGAAACTATATTCAGCCAATGAAAATAGAACTCTGGGCTAATACAATAGAGCCTAAAACCAACCACACAATTGTAGAGTCGAATGTACATGTCATAAAATATTTGATCGACATTTCGATTATCAACTTTATTACATTAGAGCAGAGTTATATTTTCAGTGCTCTGGATTTTGCCGGGCCCGCCACATTCTGGATCATACACATCATCACTATCATCAACCTATCGCCATCCACTTCTGAACGTAGGCCTCCCCCTACGAGCGCCAACCGTCCCGATCATCCGAATATAGCCCTAGCCTTAGTGTCTATATTATGTACCCTGACCTTAATCTGATAAGAGCTTACAAAAGTGGGTGAATCAAATGACTCATTCAAATAAGGTAGTAATTTACTACCCAATCGAGTACTTACCGAAGCGTGTGTCTCGGGCATAATGCTAACTCACCGGTGGCCATAGTAAAACGTGTACTGTTGGATGGATATTCGAATTCCGTTCTATTTTCCACGGTCAGCACTATTGGAGCCGAATAAAAACAAAGAAACTCTAAAATTTTGAGATTAACTAGATGGACTATCTATCTATTTCATGCATTTTATTCCATTAGAGCACGCATACAATTTTGGTTAAAAATGCGCAGCGATGGACATAAAATAAGAATAAAGTTATATACCATTAGAGGTTTTTTATCAAACTCCTTAGCTAAGTCTATTATCGAATCTTTATAAATCACTGGGTTAAACTCAAACTCAAAATTTTTATTTCCATATAGGTTATGAAATAACGCTTATAGAATTATCCTACATGATGCCTACCACCGGTTCGGAAACTAGCCCGGCGAGAAGAACCGGCGCAAGAAACTCGCACGGGGCCACCTTTTAGCAAAAATATGGGAAAATGGGTTCTTTTCAAAAAAAATATTTTTACAATGTTGTAACTTAATCTATATAACATCTACACTAATATTATAAAGAGGAAAACTTTGTTTGTATGTTTGTTTGTTTGTTTGTTTGTAATGAATAGGCTCAAAAAGTACTGGACCGATTTCAAAAATTCTTTCACCATTCGAAAGCTACATTATCCACGAGTAACATAGGCTAAATTTTATTTTGGAAAAAAATAGGGTTCCGTAAGATATTTGGGTTTTTCGGACACAAGGTGTAAAAAATCAACCAGAAAAGTTACTTATTTTGCGTACGCTGCCTAAACTATAAAAGATAGAACCATAAAATGTTCTAATTAATTGTAGATCTGATAAATATCTACAAAAAAGTCCGCGACACACCATACCTATCTATGTCGAGTGAGGTACAACAACCATTTTTTTATTTAGAAATCTTGAATTTTTTTTGGACTACATTTAAACGCGTTTATTTTACTCATGCTATTAATCCTTATCAAAATAAATTATTTCATCACTAAGTACAGTTTATGTAGATAATATTTGGTCTTTGAATGATTAAAATTGGACGTTTGGTTTTGAAGTTATGGCGAAATTAAAATATTACGATTTCTGCTGCACGGCCCGTTGATAAGTGGGCGTCACCATGGGGTGTTTAGATCTATGAGTAAGGTACCGCGCGGCTCATTTTAAATTAATTAATATTCTTAAGCATTTCATGCAGATTATTTTACCCCTACACTACATACTTTAAATGAATAACTTAGAAGTTATCGTAAAATAACAGCGCGTGTTTTCGCAGCACAGCGAGTGAGTTAGGCCGAATGCGATTATGCGCGATCGATCCTTAAGAATTAGTGGGTAAATACTTGAATACCTATTTATTTAGTGTTTGTTGTATTGTTAGTCCTGAAGACTATAGGTATTTCATACGATAAAAGAATACCCACCTACTTATTTAATTGAGTTTCAGTAGGTACCTATATTAATTTGTTTTGACTAAATTTCGCCCGTTTTGTTAGAGGTAAAGACATTCTGTAGTATTAGTATCAGTATTGTACCCGTGCGAAGCCGGGGCGGGTCGCTATTAGTCATAAGTACATAGAGCATACTTAAGTAAATAAAAGCAGCCTTGCAGGGGGCCATCTTATTCCCAAGGTGTGCAATCTATACTAATATTATAAAGCTGAAGAGTTTGTTTGTTTGTTTGTTTGTTTGTTTGAACGCGCTAATCTCAGGAACTACTGGTTCGAATTGAAAAATTCTTTTTGTGTTGGATAGTCCATTTATCGAGGAAGGCTTTAGGCTATATAACATCATGCTAAGCTCAATACGAGCGGAGCACTAACCAAGAATGTTTCAAAATCGGGGGTTATTTTTTCCTTTTGAGAGCTTTCGCTGCATACGCTGCGGAAACGATTAAAGTTTCACTAAAATGATGTATGACAGAATTGTTCCCCTTTAAAAGTTCTAAAAAAAAGTCCGCGACAGTACATGTCTATCTTTTAAGGTTGGCTCACAATAACCTTTTTACGCTAACCAAATTTGTTTTAAAATTAAGCATTATTTGTGAGGGTGTTTTCATAAAGATTATATTAATTCTTATCCAAGTAAATACGTTATTCATTACAAGCATTTAATTTAGAAGAAATTTGCCGTTTACATCATTTGATTTCAATGAGTATTTTAGAAGATATCGCAGTAATAAAATAATGGGGCGCGCGGCGGCACAGAACACTATTATCCTAGCGCACGGGCAGTCGCGGGCAGGGAAGCGCTTCTCCTTCAACGTAAATGAAGTCGCGTGTAAATTTTAGCGATATCCCAAAGTAACTGTTCCACGCGGACGAAGTCGCGGGCAAAAGCTAGTCGTTAATGAAATCACTGACTTTATAATAAGCTTTAGCACACAAACGTTCTTTAACAGCTTTTTT
This sequence comes from Glaucopsyche alexis, assembly GCA_905404095.1. NCBI lineage: Eukaryota > Metazoa > Arthropoda > Insecta > Lepidoptera > Lycaenidae > Glaucopsyche > Glaucopsyche alexis. The sequence continues at coordinate 1,997,231 of FR990042.1, forward strand.
AAATTTATTAATGGTAAGATTTTGAACGTTTTCTGGGATTCTATTGTAAAGGCGTATACATGAACCTTTAAACGATTTACTTACTTTGCTTAGTCTGATCACCGGTATTTCTAACTTGTTCTTATTTCTAGTATTCCTACAATTGTTGTCGCTTTTCTTTTTAAAGTTATTTAAATTCTTTCTGACATACAACACATTGTCCAAAATGTATTGAGAAGCGACGGTCAGAATACCTATTTCTTTAAACTTATCTCTTAGAGATTCAAAATATGACATCTTATAAATAGAACGTATAGCTCGCTTCTGCAGCACAAATATTGTGTTAATGTCCGCAGCGTTTCCCCATAGAAGAATGCCATATGACATTATACTATGAAAATAACTAAAATAAACTAGCCGCGCTGTGTCCTCATCGGAAATTTCTCTAATTATTTTCACTGCATATGCTGCAGAACTAAGCCTATCAGCCAGATTTGCAATATGGGGACCCCACTGTAATTTACAATCTAGTGTTATTCCTAGAAATACAGTGGTGTCCACTAAGTTCATTTTCTCATCGTTTAATAGTACATTGGTTTGTGTCTGCCTAACATTTGGCAGGCTAAACTTTAAATATTTTGTTTTATTGGAATTTAAAAGTAAATTATTAACATTAAACCAGTGTACCATTTTCGAGAGAGCACTATTTACCTCGTCGTAATTTAACTGTCGTCGCTTCATATTAAACATTAGTGAAGTGTCATCAGCAAAAAGAACTATCTCATGCTTATCTTTAACTAGATAAGGAAGGTCATTTATATAGATGAGAAAAAGAAATGGGCCTAAAATGGACCCTTGTGGCACACCTTATTCTATTTTGGTCCCATTAGACCTTGTAGAATTTACTACTCTCTGCGTTCTATTTTTAAGATAAGAGCTTAAGAGCTTAAGTGCCGTATCCCTTATACCATAATGGTATAATTTTTTGACCAATGTAGCATGCTCGACACAGTCGAAAGCCTTGGATAGATCACAAAAGACACCAAGTGCATCATGCGATCCCTCCCAGGCCTCAAATATGCTGCATAGAAGACTGATGCCTGCGTCTGTTGTGGACCGACCTTTAGTGAACCCGAATTGATTGCTATGTAATAAATTATTTATGTTAAAGTGAGCTAGCAATTGATTTAATATTATTTTCTCGAAAATTTTACTGAAAGTCGGTAGTATAGATATTGGTCTATAATTGGCTGGGTCAGATTTATTCCCAGCTTTGAAAAGAGGCATCACCTTGCTATGCTTCATTAGGTCAGGGAACACACCTTTCTTAATACAATTATTAAAAACTAAGGCTAGGTAGGGGGCAATGATGTCAATTATTGATTTTCTAATTTTTATAGACATACCCCAGAGGTCAGTAGTATTTTTAATATTGAGTAATTTGAAGGTGTTAATAATATCTCTGGAGTCAATTTCTCTAAAATTAAAATTGACATCACATTCCTTGACATTTTCTCCCTCCCAGGCCTCAAATATGCTGCATAGAAGACTGATGCCTGCGTCTGTTGTGGACCGACCTTTAGTAAACCCGAATTGATTGCTATGTAATAAATTATTTATGTTAAAGTGAGCTAGCAATTGATTTAATATTATTTTCTCGAAAATTTTACTGAAAGTCGGTAGTATAGATATTGGTATATAATTGGCTGGGTCAGATTTATTCCCAGCTTTGAAAAGAGGCATCACCTTGCTATGCTTCATTAGGTCAGGGAACACACCTTTCTTAATACAATTATTAAAAACTAGGGCTAGGTAGGGGGCAATGATGTCAATTATTGATTTTATAATTTTTATAGACATACCCCAGAGATCAGTAGTATTTTTAATATTGAGTAATTTGAAGGTGTTAATAATATCTCTGGAGTCAATTTCTCTAAAATTAAAATTGACATCACATTCCTTGACATTTTCTCTGAGTATTTTTTCAGCAACTGTAGGTGAAGAATTTAAATTTTTTGTGGTGTAGACCGGAATGTCAGCAAAAAACTTTTCGAAGATCGTCGCAACCTCTAGGTCAGAATTGACCTTTTTATCATTGATACAAAGTTCAAATTTAGAGTTACGACTGGATCTGCCTCTTCCAGTCTCATCTGCAATTATCTTCCAAGTGGTTTTCACTTTATTTTTAGACTTCATTATTTTTCCTTTTATGTGAAGTGCCTTCGCTGCTTGACAAACTTTTTTAAAAATTTTTGAATATTTCTTGACATATAGCATAAAAGATTCACTTCTTTAAATGTCTTTTCGTTGTACAGATCATACAATCTTTGTCTACTTACTAAAATTCCTGCAGTGGCCCAGTTTTTTAAATTACTTTTTCTATTTTATTTAAACTGACCGTTTTAGAAGTAAATACAGAGTTAAAGTGGGTTCTAATTATTTTAAATAGTTTATTAAATGCTTCATCCGAGTTATTTAACCCATCCAACTGTTGAATATTTGAAACTAATTTACCTCTAAATTTCTCAATACGTTTTGTATTTACAGGAATATAAACAAGCTTTTCTTGAGGTTTATTTTCACAATTAATATTAAATGAAGCAAATTGTCCACAGTGATCAGAGCTAAGTGCATTAATTATTTCTTTTTTATAAGGAGTAATATTAGTGAAAATATTATCAATACAAGTAGCTGTTGTATCAGATATTCTTGTCGGTTCATAAAACAAATTAATGAGGTTATACGATTTTAACAATGATGTGAATCTAACAGTGGTGGAGTTAGAGTCTAATAAATTAATGTTGAAATCACCACATCCAAAAATCTTTTTGTTAGATGCACATATTTTTGTCAACATAATTTATGTTCCATGATTTGTTCAAAGGAATCGTATGAACCTGATGGAGGCCTGTATACGCTTACAATAATAAGGTGGCTCAACTCAATACAAGCTACCTCACATATTCGTTCAGTAGAGAGTCTTACAATATCTTTTCGTTCTTTAAATTTAAATTTTTTATTAGTCAATATTAAAGAGCCACCTCTAATGGCATTCTCTCGACTGAACGAACTAGCAACCTGGTGACCACAAAAGTTAAATATTAATTCATATTTTCTAAGTTCCGATATACACATAATATCAATGTTATATTCATTAAGAAACAACTCAATCTCTAATTCTTTACCTACCATTCCTTGCAAATTTTGGTGCACCAGGTTTACAGTAGAATTACAATTTTTGCTAACAATTTTGGTAGGTAGGATAGGTAATTTATTTGAATAATTTATATTATTGTATACTACATCGCTAGAGTGGGCCTTTGTTGTCTTAGAAACAAATTTAAATTATTTGGAACATATTCCAAGCTGTTAACTGTATAGTTATCAGAATACATACACTGCTCAATAGAAGCAGTGGTCGGTTTAGCCAATTCCTTGGCTTGTCTTAAAACTAAAAAATTAAATAGCCATCTAGCTATGCGTCTAGTACAAAACTGTGATAAGAAATACTTATCATATGTTATATTATTAAATCTAAAACTTATAATATTATTTATGTCAACCACATCTATATGTGATTGAGTGTTACTTAAGACTATACAATTTTGATTAGTAGCACTACACAGTAGGCTGTTTAACTTAAATCTAATATAATTTTCGGTACTCTCGTGTGGCAGTTTTTTTATGTAAAGATTATTAGGTTAATATTTTTCCCTAACATATAAAGTACAAACCAATCAACGAATCTGAAATGTTTAACAATATTCGACACTAGACTACTTGAACTTGACCCATTAACATTAAAGTGCGTAATGTCGACGACTTAAAGATCAAGAAACGGAATAGAACAGCAGCAGTTGATAACAAACCAAGGAATATCAACCAAAACCATGAAACTATAAAAATCTTCTTTTAATTTTTTTTTTTTTTTGATCTCGCAGGGGAAAAGTCGTTACGCCCTTTCCGGGGGCATGTGGGACTCCCGGCGCGACTCGCCGGTTTACCCACTAAAACAGAACCTGCGGATTGCCCTCAGCCGCTATAATGGGAAGTGCCCCGGATCTGTCTAACACAGGACACCCCCCGCGACCGGCCGGTCTACCTCTATAGGGACCGGACTTCTACCACAATTAGGGGCCACTCCGACAACCTGGAGTGAGGGATCATAGTTCCTGAACCAACATATTTTGACGAGTTTTGGGAAATACCGGTCCAGGGGATTTACTGAAGTGAAGTTCAGAAAGTATACTGGTAGTCGAGGCACATGATGTGTGAATGCTGCCACCGCTGCGCCATAGTTCCGGAATGATCATATATCACATATTATGCTGCAACTGCAATTGCCCCATCTGAATCTGATGGGTCTCATCATTTTCTGCAACTGCAATTGCCCCATCTGAATCTGATGGGTCTTATTATTCGATAGTTTTTTAACACCCCAAGCAAAAATACATCTTAGCATTTTAGCATCAGCTTTTTATGCTTGAAAATGGTGCAATTATGATTATTGTTTGAGACTTAAAGTTGTTGATTTAGGCTAGCAAATAGGCTAGTAAGTGGGTGATTGACGACCGCATAACGTAGCTGTCGCGAATTTACACGACCCAATAATTTTATAAAAAGTACTGAATAGCCAGAACTACTAGTAAAACTACGAGTAAAATATGAAAATTATGTAGCGGTGGCCAGCCGTTAGGCTTGTCACCTGTCTCGAATTTCGCGGCGAGCGACGCGGATGGCAGCAGCTCAGGACGCCATTGACACTGCTGGATAGAAGTGCACTTGCCTGCGTGAATTCAATTTCAAGGCTTATGTTGTCGCCCGTTTACCCCGAATCAATTTTTTTGTATACAAAACTTTCAAAGCAAAATATACCTCTTAATTCATTACAGCAAAATACTTATCATTTCCCCTCTGGATTTCAGGCTGTCAAGACGTTGAAGGCTCTGATTTGCATAAAACACTATTGCTATTGTTACGAGTTTAAATTTTAAATCTGATATTATTCGGAGCTTTTGTGAATACTCAAATTTGAATCATAATAGGCAGTTGTAAGACGCCCAGGATCCATTACAGGCAACAGTATTTTTAAAACTGACGTCCTGACAGCCTTTGTGTATTGAAAGTTTATAAAAGATCTTTTCCTAACACTCTAACCTACTTTCGGTACCTATATTTATAAAACCTTAGTTTTTTCGCGCGGCTCCGCCCGCGTAAACATGGTATCTCACGGAAAAATTATACGAATTTCGCGATAAAATGTAGCCTTTGTTTAAAATCCAGAGCCTAAACTACTACCATACCAAATATCGAAATCCGTTCAGTAGTATTTGCGTGAAAAAGTAACAAACATTCATCTATTCATACATACATCCTCACAAACTTTCCCTTTTTTATTAGAGTAGTAGGACTAGATTTTTCTCGCGGCTCCGCCCGTGTAACTACGGTATCCTCCCAAGTAACATTTTGGTAATAAGAATAAGCGCTAAATGAGCTACTTAAGAGAAACTTAAAAACTTAAGGTTCTATAAAAGGTCTAACAGTTGTTAGACCTTTTATAGAACCACTTTATATAGTTATAAGATAGTTATAGCGCGCTATACCACTAGTTAAGATTAGCACAATAATGCGAGCATGCGTGTTCTATGGGGTTTAGGTTAGGCGATTGAGTGGTCCAGCCTAATACTGATACGTCGCGCTTAAGAAGTTTTAGTTCAAACATTAAATTTTAATTTTTGAAGTAAAACTTAGGCGCGGCTAGGTAGTAACTCCAATTTTTTCCGACTTAAGTAAGGGCATCACAGCAGACCTCTAGAGTTCATGCTAGCATTGTCCGTCAGCGGATTACTTTGTATGGACAGGGATTTTTTTTTTTTTAGAAATTTCGTAGACTAAGTTGTTTGTTTCTTGAGTGTATCGATTATTATAATACCTTGTGTTAAAATTTATACGAAAACTAATTTTGATTTGCTGTGTTTACTACTTATATTATTGTCTATCATTAACATGTACGATTTTATTTTTTCGACAACAACGTTACAGAAAATACAAAAATTCTCAAGTGACAACCCTAGCCTGAAAATTTTGATTTCAATATCTCCGAAGTCCTGCATGAATTTTTTAAAAGGAACAACATTTCATAATATTATTACGTAAAATAAATCACTGCCACGGCATTTATTTTTATTTTAGTTGTGGTTGTAAATAACAATTCTCAGTACGTCTATATATATTTTAATTGAAAACAGTAAATAATGTAAATCAATAAGTCGGAAAATAATATTTTGACCTTATATTTACTTTTAAAATTTTATAGGTTATGTTTGTTTAATGGCGTTAATTCTACATTGCCTAAGATTCCTGATAACTCTTTTATTCCTAACGCAGTGTTAAAAAAACTATAGCTAGCTTTTTAATGCCACTTGAAGTTTTATAATGTGGGAGTAAATCCTATTATACAACCTGTAATGATTTAAAGTTTTAATTAATTTTGGTTTCTGACGCTTGTAGCTTCTAGCTCTATAATACCTATAGTTATCACTTCTTTAACTTCTATAGCTCTATAATATCTATAGTTATCACTACAATAACTTTCTTTTAGCTCTTAGGGCTCCGTAGAACTCGTTAGGTGGTACAAGGTATATGACTAACTCCATTTAAGAACTTTAACCGTTTGTAAGTTAATACTTAGCGTCACCTTACAATTGGTTCTAGTGTTTTACGTTTCCTAAAGATTTAAGAGTAAGTTATACAAAAGTTCTGACAAACTCCAAGCTAGCACCTTAAGTTATATATTTTTCCTTTATTTCTATTATGCCTCTTGAAACTTTAATTATTTATTCCTAACGCCACAGTAGAGTCTAAAGCTATTGTCGGAGCTCTTATATGTCGTTTATAATACTTTAAGTATCAAAATAGGTTTCCCTTAGCGCCAAAATGTTAGTTGGGCTACGACAACACTGTACTTTTTGGCCTGTTTTAATCCAGGGCTTAAACTACCACCATACCAAATTTCATCGAAATCCGTTCAGTACTTTTTGCGTGAAAGACTAATTAACATCCATGCATCCATACATCTATCCATCCTCAGTCCTCACAAACTTTCACAATAGTAGTAGGATTATCGCATCTATTTTTATTACCTTTACACTAATTGTTCATTGAAAAACTAAATTGATTAGCTTTAGGTAAAAACAAAGAAAAGCTTTAGGTAAAAACAAAGAAAATTATTCATTCAAGGCATCATATCATATTCATCAAAGACATACAGGTCTACTACATTTTGTCTTTCATCTCTATCCAAAATTCAATAACACTAGAGGCTTACACTAGTGGCCAAAAACTTTTTTGAGTATTATATTGCCTCACATATAGAGCAAGCTGAAATGCTTAATCCACCTTTTTGGGGTTATATTTCTGTGGATTCACGTATGGTATCACACGGCCATGTCCATCGCACAGCCGACTCTCGCACGAAAAACGGAGAGTGTGTGGGCCTTCTTACTGAATGCCCTGTCGCAGAAATGTTTATGTTGTAAACATTGATCATGATAAATCAACGTCGAAACGCTAGAGTCGGTTCCAATTTTAGCCGCGTGTGCCTACATGGCCCACAGAGCGATTTATCGGTGCTTTACTTTATACTGGCTGTTGCTTGCTTTTTGTTTGCGTAATATTTAATATTCCTTTATTGAGTTTTATACCTATACAATATTGCGATCCGACAAAGAGTGTTCAAACTAGTTAAGCACCTCGTGTCATAAAATCCTCACGAGATGAGATGCTGCCAAGTCCAGGCTCAACGCAAACATCGTACATATGCAATCGCGACCGGTATTCAGCGACAGATAATACGTTTTTTATGTTTAACTCACGTCAAAGCTCAAGCGTGTAGTCGGTTGCGGCAACTCAAAGTTTATGGAAATAACGCCCGATTGCACTGAAATTAATTTGGTGCTGGTGTTTACGTTATAATAAATTCCATCAAAGAAGCTCAACTATCTCGGAAATGTCCGCTACATACCTAACGTTTTATTGTAACAATTTAACGGTGTAAGCCAAGTGTAGTTTTATGTATAATATGGCAAACCGTAGCGAATTATTGTAGCGATTTGCCATATACACGATCGATAAAACTGCATAGTTGCGAAAAATTTGGGGTGTAGCATGCCTTAATAATTTCAGTGTCTTTATATTCATTCTAACATTGTTTAAAGAAGAAGTTCGTGACTCCCTGACAAGTTTTGTCCTTAGTGCACACCGTAGACTTTAAAAGTGTGAGATATACCCAATGTAATCTGTACAGATAGTATAAAAATACTCATGGACCAATTTTCATTTTAAGCCTGACGCGACGCAACAGTTCTTAGCAAAATTAAGATTAACCAATGTTCAAATCACTCAAAAAAAATCGTTCAAAGTAAATATTTTTTTCTTTCCTTTCTTCACGTAATTAAGGGTCATTGAAGCTGTAATTGCAACCTAGATGGGTTGGAAAAGAAGAAATACCAATATTAAATAGAAAACCTTTATTTTAACCATTTCTTTAGCCCTAAACCTTTTCCACCTTATTAATAAAAATATTTGCACTACGGACATGCAATCCGTTTTGTTATCATTGTCTGTCTAATTGCTTTTCCAACGAATCTGACAAAGATATAAATAATGAGTAATAAATAATGGGTAATGACTAAATAGCCATATCTAACCACTTCTACAATCTATGGGTCAAAATATTTAAGTAAATATTTGTGGCTGTGCTCAACAAACGAACGATTTCAAGTCCTTTCATTAATTGCAGCCTAGTTTCCTTAAGACCATCGGTCTTCGTAATATTGGCTAGGCTTGTTAGCTAGCTTATGTTTTCAATACGAAAATACTTTTTTTTCAATTTCTGTTTGTTATTGTTAGTAGAGGAGCCCTAGTAGGAGATTCTTGTAATAACTCGATTAAGATAGTATACGACGCGTCAAATTAAAATAGTAACGTATGAAACCTTGTTTTTTTGCTCAAAAAACTATGGAAATTTAATAAGCCCCGTCAGATTAAGATAGGGGCAGTTGCAGTTGCAGGCTTGCAGCTTAATATTAAGCAGGTCTCTTCAATAACCTACGTCATCATTCAATCATTTTCCGGTTTTTTGCGATACAAATTTGACGTTTTTAACAAATAGTTATAGATAGATAGGTTATTGAAACGGGACGTAAACAGCTCCAACTTAAAGTACTAACGATTAAAATGTAGTATAAGCTCATAGGGACCTATTAAAAAATAAGCACTATCTTATCTTATACTAGCTAATGTAAATTATAGAGCTAATCTTCTATATAATTATATAATCGGAACGGCAACGGCTCGGCAACGGGATAAAAATCGATCTAGCTAGGTCTTATCCCTATGCGCATTTCATTTTTAAGGCGCTCTTACCCTAAAAATACGCTTCTTTAAAAAATTTTTTGAGACGAATGGATACATTTTAGTGCAATAAAAAAATATATGTTAATTTTGATCATATTTGCTAGGGGACCTTCATTTTCAAAACACGTTATCTGAACATTTTACCGATAAAAAAAAATCATAAAGTAACCATTAAAATAGAAATTCTTGGAGTTGTAACTGTACTATTTGTGAACAAAAATCAGAAAATTATTTGCAGTTTCGTAAAACATAATAAAAGGAAGGGAATTGTTGTTTTGATTTTTCGATTGGAATAAGATATTTGTTACAATTAGTTTATTTCAATAATAAATAATTCGGACGAGTCGAATGAAACATCGCGAAATGGCGACCTGTCATTCCTTCTCTTTCATATCTATGGAATAAGACAGTACCGGCTTAGGCCTCTTGCTAATGAGATGTATGTCAAATTTTTCCACTTTTTTCTGCTCAAAAATCATTCGAATTTAATCTTGAAAGTCCGTTCAAATTTATTTACCCCCGACTTGACCTTTATGTCGTCTGCATGGAGTATAAATATTAGTTTTTCTTTCGTCGTGTAATACTAATAATATATGCGTAATTTTGCTATCTGACGTAAGGCGCTCGGTAGCCCTTTGGCTTTTTGCGTTGTTGCGACCAATTGGTCTCGGGTTCGAATCCCGGTCAGACGATTTTTTTTTCTTTTTCTTTTTCTCGCACTATAAAACTCCGAGCAATGCTTGTTCTCCCAGTAATAAAAGTATATTGTTAGTTATGTACTTATTTTATTATTAGTTACTTTAAGTTGTTGTAAATATTAGTGTAGAATATATTATAAAAAATATGAAAAGATTATATTCGATGAAAGTTCAAAAACCGTCTTTTTAAGATGCTAGATGGAAGTACAAAAACTCTTTATAAGTAGGTACTAGGGAAATCGAGCTTTGGTCGTAGTTTTAGTACAACGATAAAATATAATAAAAAATAAATAAAAAATATTAAAGAAAAACAAATACATTATGTATAAGAATCACAAAAATAATATTTATCTTACTGGGATTTGAACTCACCACCAAAAATCAAACGTAGGTATGCAAACCGAGCTGCCAGTCAGACTGACGTAAAGTTACCGAAATTATTGATATAATTTATTACACGACGAAAGAAAAAACATATTTGATTCAAAATTGACAACATTGATTGACAACAAAATTAGTAATTATATTATAATACCTAAATATTATTCTGTTGGTTTGTAAAGTTTATAGATAATATAATTATATCAATTATTATAATCAATTCTAATTCTAATCACCATGAGCAATAAGGAACATGTATTAATTAGTAATCTACGTTTATTTTTTACTAGCTTTTTCCCGCGACTTCGTCGGCGTGAAGATCGGTTTCCATACAAAATTTTAACCCCTTTGTTACCCCCGTAGGAGGCGAATTTTAAAAAATCCTTTCTTAGCGGATGCCTACGTCATTACAACTATCTGTATGTCAAATTTCAGCAAAATCCGTTCAGTAGTTTCGGCTGTGCGTTGATAGATGAGTCAGTCAGCTTTGCCTTTTATATATTTAGACTAGGTGATGCCCGCTACTTCATGCGCGCAAAAGGAAATCTCGATGGAACTTCACATTTTTCCGCATTAAAAAGTATGCCTATGTGCTTCCCCGTGGTCTATTCTATTATATATCTGTCCTAAATTTCATCAAAATCTGTCCAGTAGTTTCCGAGCCTATACAATACAAACAAACAAACATAAACACAAAAAAAACCTGTCTGTATTATATTAGTATAGATTAAATAAAACAATATTTACAATAAATATGATGTAGCCGAAGAGACTATTTGGTTAAACCACTAATATAATATCAGAAACTAGGTAGGTACTAGGTACCTATTTGAAATTGTAATTTTTTTGGGTGTCAGATAGCCGAAGTTCTTGTAAGTAGAAGGCGAATATGGCGAAAATGGGCGTCACCAAGGCGGGGTGCGCGTGCGGGTTAATGTTTAGTTTAGTTATTTTATAATATAAACATCAAATTGATAATATATTTAAATATAATACATTATAATATCTATACATCTATACAGTTAAATACAATTTAAGTGTCTGTTTGTAACTTCAAATTAACAGCTTTTTACATAATGAATCTGAAAGTATATTCGGTACTTACAATAAAATACATTTTTTTTTTAATTTTTGTCTGTCCGTCTGTCTGTCTGTAAGTCGGTCTGTCTGTCTGTTTGTTCCGACTAATCTCTGAAACGGCTGGACCGATTTTCACGGGACTTTCACTAGCAGATAGCTGATGTTATAGGGTACATAGGCTACTTTTATTTTAGGGTTCCGTTTAAAAAAATAGGATTCCGCTTTCGTTAGTCATAAATAAAGTCGCGGGTAAATTTCAGCGATATCCCAAAGTATTGTTCCACGCGGACGAAGTCGCGGGCAAAAGCTAGTGTATTGTATAAAATAATTTAGCTTTGTGCTACGCGAACGAAGTTGCGGGCAAAAGCAAGTTTAGATTTTCTAATCGCTGAAAATTGCGAAATTTTACATACAATTTTGAAATCTCTTAGAATGAAACGTCAATGTGTGTAATGTGTATTGTGTATGTGTATGTTGTAGTGTGTATTCCGCAGTACTTCAACTGCTTATTATAATATAAGAAATCTACACTAATATTATAAAGAAGAAAACTTTGTATGTTTGTTTGTTTGTTTGTAATGAATAAGCCGATTTCAAAAATTCTTTCACCATTCGAAAGCTACATTATCCACGAGTAACATAGGCAAAGTTTTATTTTGGAAAAAAATAGGGTTTCGTAAGATATTTGGGTTTTTCGGACACAAGGTGTAAAAAATCAACCGGAAAAGTTACTTATTTTGCGTACGCTGCCTAAACTATAAAAGATAGAACCATAAAAATATGTTCTAATTAATTGTAGATCTTATAAATATCTACAAAAAAGTCCGCGACACACTATAGTCTATACCTATCTATGTCGAGTGAGGCACAACAACCAATTTTTATTTAGAAATCTTGAATTTTTTTTGGAATACATTTAAACGCGTTTATTTTACTCATGCTATTAATCCTTATCAAAATTTCATCACTAAGTACAGTTTATGTAGATAATATTTGGTCTTTGAATGATTAAAATTGGACGTTTGGTTTTGAAGTTATGGTGAAATTAAAATATTACGATTTCTGCTGCACGGCCCGTTGCGAAGCGTCACCAAGGCGGGGGTGCGCGTGCGGGAGGGGAGTTTAGATTAGATCTATGAGTAGGGATGTTCGATGTTGGCATCGATAATGACATCGATTGCTAAACATCGATGTCAGGCAACATCGATGTTTTTTTTCTAACGTCTTCACGGCCGGCCGTCCGTCATCAATACATCCATACTAATATTATAAATAGGAAAGTGTTTGTGTTTGTCCGTCTTTCACGCCAAAACAACTAAACAGATTAAAATGAAATTTGGTACACAGATAGTCTAGAGCTTGAGAAAGGGGATACTTTATTTACAGTTTCACGTAAAAACTACTAAGCCGATTATCACGAAAGTTGACACAGATATAAAGCAGACCACGGGAAAGGACATAGGCTACTTTTTATCCCCCCCGATGGTTGCACGCCTTGTCGTGGCGGTGGGGCTTAGTAACCGTGGACTGGTCACCCACGGTGAAGCTAAGAGGCAACCGGGGCCGGCCTGTTTGCCGCCGGCTGGCCCGAGGAGGGCGCTCCCAGCGGGCTGAACATGCCCGCAGAGGACGCGTGGAGGTGGGACCGCAGAAGAAGAGGAGTGCCGGTATTACGGTGCGCCGTTCTCCCTATCTTCTGCGGCCGTGGAGGGATCGCAGGGGGAGAGGCGTGATGGTATTACGGTACGCCACTCTCCCTACCCCCTGCGAGCTGGCGGGGCCGTTCCGTCGAAACGGCGTTGGTGGGGCCGCAGAGGAAGAGGCATGTCGGTATTGCGGTGCGCCGCTTGCCCTATCCTCTGCGACCGAGGTGTGGTCGGTGGCAGAACCACAGACCTGATCTGCCACCGGGTACCAGTTTATCTGGTACCCATGGCTTCCTAGTAGCAGACTCAGGGGGAGTCTGCTACAGTACTGGTGGAGGCCGAGGAGAAAGCGCACCTAATACCATCTGGTGCGCCCATCGTGGAGGATTTCAAGATGGAGCCGCTTGTAGGCGGCTGCCGCCGGCGGGGTCGCGGATGTGTGTATCGTTCCCGTGGCCCCGTCAGAGGGCGGTGAGGAGGAAGATGGGGGGGTTTTTAGTGGGTATAACATGAGTCCCACATCACCACTTGGGTGCCCCCTGCGCCTGGGTGGTATGCGTAAAGCATTTTCCCCCCCGGGAAAAAAAAAAAAAAAAAAGGCTACTTTTTATCGCGGGGAAGTGTGCGGTTGCCGTGGGATACTTTATTTACGGTTTCACGTAAAAATTACCAAACAGATTATCATAAAATTTGATACAGATATAAAGTAGACCACGGGGAAGGACATGGACTACTTTTTATCGTGGGACATATAAGGTTTCCGTGGGTTACTGTACTTACGCGGGCAGAGCCGCGGGCATCAGCTAGTATAATATATAAATATTAGATTTGCATTTTATTATTTTAAGTAATAAATCCATGAAAAATGAAGAAATTAGGATATAGATTAGATAGGTATATAGATTCTTTATGACTAAACAATATTGAATACGTGAACTTTATTTAACAATTACGTTTTTTTAGCTTAGGGAAACTAAAAAGATTAATTGCTGAAATCGCAATGGCTAAATCTTTACATATAAAATCCTTTGTCCTGAATGACTGACGGATCAACGCACAGCCTAAACCGCTGATCGTAGAGACCTGAAACTTGCAGGGCTTGCTCTTTGTAAGGCGTAGGCATCCGATAAGAAGGGATTTTTCGAAATTCGACTCCTAAGGGGGTGAAAAGGGGGAAACAGTTTGTATGGGGCAACGTGATTCCTTGGTCCAATCTACTTCATATTTTGCACAAACATTAAGTTACAGAATTAATGGAATTCGTGTATCATAGTTTATTGAAATTCGTCCCCTAACGGGAATAAAAAGGGAAAGAAAGGTGTTTGGGAGCGATTTGCTTTAAAGTTGATATAAATACTCCTTGGTGCTTTTGATTTAAAGCTCCCATTCACAAGTGATCGATCGATTTAGTTTTTACAATTTAAACATTTATTGGATTCGTAGTTGCAAGGAAATCGGTTTAGATAAAAATTGAATATAGCCTAAGATCCTAGGACCGCCTTACTACACTTTTTATATGAAACTCGTATATATATGAGTAAATTTTGTTCCGATTGTTGACGCCCACAGCAAAAACTAGCTGGTAGGTCTTACACTAATCATTTTGTGTAATAGTCTATCGTTAGAAATTTACTTTCAAATACGAATTAATTTCCAATTTGATCGAAGCAATCGATAGCCCGTGAGTGGGGAGCTTTATTTTTATTTTGACATAATATTATGTTGTCATTATGTTGAAAAATAAATCTGACAAGAATTAAAAAGTTAAATTTGATGAAAATCTATTCTTGAAAAAGTAGGCACTTAAATATTTGCGAATGCTGCATATAATACATATTATCTTCATAATACATCCATACTAATATTATAAATGGGAAAATGTGTGTCTGTTTGTCCGTCTTCCACGCCAAAACTACTGAACCGATTGTAACGAAATTTGGTACACAGATACAGAGAGTGCAGCCTGAGAAAGGATATAGGCTACTTTTTATCGCAGGGAAATGTACGGTTCCTGTGGGATACTTTATTTACAGTTTCACGTAAAAACTACTAAACCGATTATCATGAAATTTGGCACAGATATAAAGTAGACCACGAGAAAGGACATAGGCTACTTTTTATCGCGGAGAAATATACGGTTCCCGTGCAAAACTTTTTTTACACTTTCACGTAAAAACTACTAAACGTATCATCATAAAATTTGGTACAGATATAAAGTAGACCACGAGGAAGTGTTCTTCCTCGTGCTCTACAACTTTAAGCTACTTTTTATCGCGGGACATATACGGTTCCCGTGGGTTACTGTACTTACGCGGGCGGAGCCACGGGCATCAGCTATCTATACTATAATCTATACTAATATTATAAAGCTGAAGAGTTTGTTTGTTTGTTTGTTTGTTTGTTTGTTTGAACGCGCTAATCTCAGGAACTACTGGTACGAATTGAAAAATTATTTTTGTGTTGGATAGTCCACTTATCGAGGAAGGCTTTAGGCTATATAGCATCATGCTAAACTCAATACGAGCGGAGCACCAATCAAGAATGTTACAAAATCGGGGGTCTTTTTTTCCTTTTGAGAGCTTTCGCTACGTACGCTGCGGAAACGGTTAAAGTTTCGCTAAAATGATGTATGGCAGAATTGTTCCCCTTTAAAAGTTCTAAAAAAAAGTCCGCGACAGTATATGTCTATCTTTTAAGGTTGGCTCACTATAACCTTTTTATACTTACCAAATTTGTTCTATAAGTAAGCATTATTTGTGAAGGTGTTTTCATAAAGATTATATTAATCCTTATCCAAGTAAATACGTTATTCATTACAAGCATTTAATCTAGAAGAAATTTGCCGTTTACATCATTTGATTTCAATGAGTATTTTAGAAGATATCGCAGTAATAAAATAATCATGCACGCTATAGTACGGCGCGCGGCGCGGGCGAGCAGTCGTGAGGTGGAAGCGCTTCTTCTACGTAAATGAAGTCGCGGGTAAATTTTAGCGATATCCCAAAGTAACTATTCCACGCGGACGAAGTCGCGGGGAAAAGCTAGTAATTATTATAAAGCTGAAGAGTTTTTTTGCTTGAACGCGCTAATCTCAGGAACTACTGGTTTGAATTGAAAAAATATTTTTGTGTTGGATAGTCCATTTAAAGAGGAAGGATCTAGGCTATAAATCATCACGCTGTGACCAATAGGAGCGAAGAACAGTGGAAAATGTGGAAAAAACGGGGAAAATTATTCATCTTTGAGGGCTTACGTTGTTTGTTTGATCGCGCTGATCTCAGGAACTGCTAAATCGAATTGAAAAATTCTTTTTGTGTTAGATAGTCCATTTGTCGAGGAAGGCTATATAACATTACGTAGCGACTAACAGGAGCGAAGCATCAGTGAAAATGTTGCAAAAACGGGAAAAAATATTCATACTTATTTGAGCTTTATTTGCGAGGGCTTCCGTTGCGTGCACTGCGTAAACGGCTCAACTTACTCAAAAAATATGTACCTATGAAAGAATTATTCCTCTTTAAATGATCTAAAAAAATCTTTTAAGATTGACTCACTATAACCTTTTTATGGTAATCAAATTTGGTCGAAATTAATGCATTATTGCGCCATCAGTTGACGCGGACGAAGTCGCGGGCAACAGCTAGTTTAGTACAAAATTAGGAATTAGACTTCTTTGGACCTAGACTGAAAATAGACATTTTGACACATTAAATTTGTACTGAGATTTGAACCTAGACGCTACGCTATGCTTTAGGCGGGCACAATACCGCTAGGCTATGAAGCACATTATGATGTTGACGAAATTCCGCTTTTCTACATTAAGGACACATCACTTTGACGTAATTCGCATGAAGCCCCCCGCAGTAACGGGGACGGCACGTCCCCCACTCATCTCCTTCACCCCCTCGAATACTTCATAGTTGGCTACTCACAGCGCCTTAAGTTACATATATTTTCCCTTTCGTCGTGCAACAATATATCAATAATTTCGACTATTATAAATAATATAATATAATATCTACGGACAATTGTATGTATGTAATGTAATATTCTCAGAAAATTTTGATATATTATAGGACTTATTTTGGAAGGTTTGGCCCGTCTCGTCTAAAATCTGATGATAAGTTACCTACATAAGCTAATTTTATGTTATTTTCTTTTATCTAAGTTTCACAAGGCTGACCCCGCTTGTCGCACCACAGTAATAAAATATTTCATGATCTTTTTAGGGTTCCGTCGTACTCTAGCAACCCTTATAGTTTCGCTCTGTCCGTCCGTCTGTCTTCTATGATTCTAGCTTCTATGATTAAGAACATGGATGAAATTTGGTGTATAGTGCCAAAACCGAGATCTATACCTATGTATAGATCTCGGTTTTATATACCTATGTATAGATCTCGGTTTTGGCATCATAAAATTATAATAATTTTATAGGGGTGGCTTTTAGTGAATTTTTCATTCTATTCCATCGTGTGGGGTTTCGTTGAATTTATATTTTAAAATAAAGGCAAGATTTAGTTCATAACTTTTTTACAAAGTTAACTATTTTCGAGTAATCGGCCTTCAAAATGGTGTATAATGCCCGGGCTACACGAGGCTAGTTTTTCAAGCTAGGATAGCAAGCTAGTTTTTTACCAAACTGTCCTAGCTTGCTGACCTATCATGGAGCATGCTAGTTTTGTTTACATGAGGCTAGATTTTTTAAGCTAGTATTTACTGGAGTGCTGAGGTGACCACTCGTCCAAAATGAACTGCATACGAAAACAAAAAACACTATTCGACTAAAACAGTTGCTTCGAAAACTGTGCCATTTCGCGCTAGACGAACTAGAAGATGAACTACAAAAACAGGTGTGGACAAGACCGTGGATTTTACGAAGGGATAAACGTGGATCATCTGTTTTACTTTTGAAAGAATTTATTATATTTAAGAATAATATATATGTCAAAGAGGTTAATATTTTGTTGCTGAATTGACAAGCAAGTCAATAGTACGGAAGTATAATCGACGGGAACACTAGCGCCATGTTGTTTGGCGTTCATAGAGTCCGGTCGACCAGTTTGCGCGTTCGGTGTGGTGGGAGTTGTGATCACGTTTTCCCTCCAAGGAATGATCATAGATTATTATGCTACCAGCCGTCGTGGCGAGAGGTTCGGCTCGGAAACTATCGGTGTTCTTTTTAAAGTGATAGTGAAATAAGTGCAGAGTCGTTATTATTTTAATAGACAGTGAAAAGTAATCAAAACAGTGTGAAGTGCTTAGTTTTAGTTCTATTCAGAATAGAGGTGAAGTAATGCTGTTTCTTCTCTTTTCATTTTGTAACCAACATTACCCACGTTAAGCCCACAGTGTTAATTTGAGAGCCAGTACTTTAATATAGTACGATGTTTGAGGCATGTTTATCTCGTGTCTTCTACATATATTTGAAGAAATTAATCGTCACGGTAGAAAAACAAACCAAACGCGTGGTTCCTGTTTTCTAGCCAACTGCAAACTAGCTTCGCCGGTCACATGAAGCTAGTAAACAAGCCAGGATAGTAAAATCAGTGGTGGGGGGATACTACTCCATCCTATTAAAAACTGTCCTGGCTTGTAAACTATCTTACTAGCTTACTAGCTCACAAATGAAGATAGTTTTGTCTACACGAAGCCAGAAGTACTAGCTTGCTAGCTTACTAACACTAGCTTGCTATCCTAGCTTGAAAAACTAGCCTCGTGTAGCCCGGGCATAAGTTGGTCTGGCATTTCGAAACTATAGAAAATAGAAACTTGTAAGTTTCAGTGCCGATAGGTCATGCTAAAAACTCTATATTTTGAGTGAAATCGGACGATAACTTTTCAAGTAATTCAAATAATACCTATTGCGCGTTGATATTTACGGAATCCTCCTTAGGTATGTCCTGACATGCACTTGGTTATGTTATTTACTCTTATCACCTAATCAACTAAGTCAAAATCTACTAGGTTTCCGAAATGATCCAGTATGTACTATGTACACAATAATTAGTAGACATCATGGGCTATTGGCGTTGCTATATGAAAGTAATATATTCTGCACTAAATAATTGTTGAAAGTACCTATGAGTAAAATTTGTAAAAAGTATAATAAAATTTAATTGAAAACAGGCAATAAAACAAAAAAGAAACCCATTAAAGCTTCAATAAACGAGCATTCGCTTTAATCACTTTATTTACTTAGTAATAAATAAAAATAACAATTGCACGAAATACATATTATGCAGTGCCTTTGTAAAATGTAAGTAACAAAGGAAGGATTAAATCCTACCCAGCTTTCACTGATAAAGGCCGACACTGAAATCGTTGAAAAGTGACATGAAAATTGCTGGAAATATTATGTTGTACCGAATTTTACAATTGTTTTATTTCACAATTCTTGTTAACGTCGTTATGTTATTTTAAATAAAAGTGACCAAAGGCGTTTAATTGTGTATTTTTTGTAGTCCATTTTGATTAAAGATTTTATTAAAAAATAATAACTCCCCACACCGATTTCGATGACGGTGGCCGGTTTCATTGAAATTAGGCCAGTTACGGAGGAGTAATTTTATAGTGCCCAAGTGTGTGCGCTGTACACAAGCGTACTCTCTCTTCCTTTACTCTTATAACTCAGTGGGACGGATAACCGACACGACTGACGATAGATCAGGCGCAAGTCCGACTTTTAACATGCCCATCCGACGCATGGATCATCTTTCTTGTCAGACAATCAGGTAATCAGTCTGCATTGTCCTAATCAAACTTCAACACAACATTTTTTGTTGTTCCAATGCGGGAATCGAGCCCACGGTCTCGGAGTCGAGAGCCAGGCTCTAACCACTAGACACTAGAGTATTGGTCACAATTCACAAACAACGTGTAGTAATTTTTTCATGACAGTCAAAGAGTAAGGTACAATCCCACCAAAAACATTCTGTAAAAAACTAGCCAAGTCTCGATGGAGCTGCTTGTTTATCTCTAAAAAGTAATGAAATCTAGACAAAGTCGTGCCAAGTCTAAAGTTCCTTACTGCGATTTCTTTATTATTATAGTTAATATTGTGTGACTTGGCCGTTGAACATTATTTATACGTTAGTGGGTATAAGTCAATTTTGTTTACACGTAATGTTATATCTGTTGTAACTACCTATGTTTGTTATGCGAGATAATAGCCCATACTGGTATTGGTAATTGGACGCTAGTGTCTCGTTTTAGGCTGTTGTTGATTGTACAACACATGTATTGGAGCAATGGTGTCATGGAGCCCTTTTTGTACCCTTCAACGGCCAAGTCACACAATATTAACTATAATAATAAATAAATCGCAGTAAGGAACCTTAGACTTGGCACGACTTTGTCTAGATTTCATTACTTTTTAGAGATAAACAAGCAGCTCCATCGAGACTTGGCTAGTTTTTTACAGAATGTTTTTGGTGGGATTTCACTTCTTTTTGTAGAAACGTGGGCTTATTGATTTATGTTACTAGATTTTAGTGTAATTTGTTTATTTAATGTTCGAGTAGGATAAAGTTAATCGTTCGACTATTTCTTCTTGTAAACTTGTAAGTATAAGTATAAAAGCCAGTCTAGTCTTATCCAGAGTTTTCCTTTAATTTTATTTATATGCGTATTAAAAGCAGAAGGGGAGGCATTCGCCCAGTAGTGGGGACGCTACGGGCTAGATTAAATTAGAAGATGTGTTCCACTTCGCTGGATTTTTGCAATGACAGTTGATTTTTTTATATACCAATACTGCCGTCGTAAGAAAAAAGGGCACAACTAGCATTTTTTTAAAAATTGAGTTATACTTATACATATTTAGAATCAGAAAAAAAAGCCACATCTGCTCAATTTTTTGTAGAATTTTATCTTCAAGGAATTTGGAGATACAGTAGGCTCAAAAGGCACAAATAAGACTAATATTCATGTTTTATAGAATGAAAAGGCACATTTATTTACCATTATATTAAAAAGGCACAAATACGTAGATGTGCCCTGTCTACTTAATTAATGATCCATGCATGTCTCAATTAATTTACGTATAACAGGCACAAATAACCAGTTGTGCCTTTTCTTTAAATTATTTACGATAAGGGGTGAGGAAAGGAGGGCAGGGTTTGATAGAAACGCGCTAGCTGTTGTGCCTGCGACGTCGCATTTTTCATAATCAGCTATACTTTCCAAGCTTGGGCCACTAATGCCTGACAACAGAAGTTTTTTGTTATAGTTACATTAAATTTATAATAATATATATTTTTTTAATATTATACTACGAGTGCCTTTAATAATTACGGGTGTAAGCTATTTCCTGTAAATGAACAATAAATAATTAGAATAAGCTCTAATAGAGTAAGCTTAACAAAGGTTCAAAAAATTACTACCTCTATTAAGAACTAAGAATATTTTGATTTATTTTTCATATTGTGATTCTATTTTTTATACATTTTTAAGTTAGGGGTCCAACCTATTAGTAAAAAGAATAAAAATATTTAATTTTTACTTTCCTTAGGTATCTAACTAACTAAAAAGTGTAAATGAGTTTAAGAATTAGCACTTTTTGTTTTAGATTTGTTAAAAAAAATTGTACTTGGGTAGATGCTTATCCCTAATAATTTATAAATAAATATTGAATATTAAGAACGTTTTAAATGTTGGTATTCTAGAAGAAGATTTGTTAAGTTTTGTTTCAGTTATTTGGATAAGCTAACCAGAAATGTCATGACAGTAAATATGTTTTACCTAATATATAAAATTTCCATGTCACAATGTTAGTTACCGTACTCCTCCGAAACGGCTTTACCGATTTTTACCAAATTTTATATGCGTATTCAGTAGGTCTGAGAATCGGCTACTATCTTTTTTTCATACCCCTAAGTGATAAAGGTTGTTCACCCTTAATTTTTTTTTTTTTTTTTGGACGAAATTTTTTGTTTTTATTTTTTTATATCTTCTCTAATATATATAAATTTCCATGTCAGAATGTTAGTTACCATACTTCTCCGAAACGGCTTTACCGATTTTTACCAAATTTTATATGCGTATTCAGTAGGTCTGAGAATCGGCTACTATCTATTTTCCATACCCCTAAGTGATAAGGGTTGTTCACCCTTATAATTTTTTTTTTAATTTCTGGACGAATTTTTTATTTTTATTTTTTTATAATGTGGTATTAAAAATACAAACAAACGCAAAACAACGTTTGCCGGGTCAGCTAGTAGTTTATAAACTTTCTTCACACGATTATTTGTTTTTTTTTTATATAGATTTTTATATTAAGTCAATTTATATTAAAAAGGCGCAATTAGCACAATAATTTTAAAAAAATGTTTTGAAAATACCACTTATTACAAAGAAAAGGCATAGTTAACCAAAAGTGCCCTTTCTTTTAGACTCAATGACCAATTTACTTGAAATATTAAAAAGAAAGGTCACATATTTTGGTTAACTATGCCTTTTCTTTGTAGTAAGTGGTATTTTTAAAATATATTTTTTTTAAGTTGAAAGAAATAATTTGAATTTATTTAATAATTAATTATATATAAAAACTAAAAAGTAAAAAATATTATGGTACTAATTTTCACGCATATATCATCAGTTTTTCTTTTTCTTTTGAGCAATAGGTTTCCACACTATGAAGCAGAATATGGTAAAAACTTTAATCCCAATTATCTCAGTTTCACCAAAATGATAGATGTGCCCTTCTCTCGTACGACGGCAGAATAGTAGAAGGGGGGCATTACCATAATAACTCTAAATCAGTTGAGACCAGCTGAGGGTTCTTCATCAGATACTTCAGACCTTCGATTTTTGATATCAAATGAAGTGGCCCACCAAGTTGAATATTTTTTGTAAAGGCGGTATGGCGATCTCTAATAGTTTGGTTGAGCTCTTGTGTTTTCTAATCAGGGTCACCAGGTACTCCAGATCTTCGATTATCCTAGTTTTTATAGTTTTCCCTTTATGTGGCCATTAAACCCTAACTCTGTACCAAATTTCAGCTCTCTAAGTTTAAGGGAAGTACTAGTTCTATTCTGATGATCATGAGTGAGTGACTGAGTGAGTGAGTGTCCTAAATGCGAAACTTTGCTTGCGCTTAACTTCGGAACTAAATGACATACAGACTTAAAATTTTGGATTTTAAGTATGTGATTATAGTTTACTGGATGACGAAAATTTTTGCGTTCTGGTCTTATCCAGAGGTTCTCAAATAGAGGCCTGAAAATGCGACGAAATGGTTCCAGTAAAGAATGGTACGGCAGTGTTTGCTTCGCGCTCGACTTGGCGGGGGCACTGCCGTGCCCCCAGATCGACGTTCTGGTCTTATCCAGAGGTTTTCAAATAGGGGCCTGAAAATGCGGCGAAATGGTTCCAGTAAAGAATGGTACGGCAGTGTTTGCTTCGCACTCGAATTGGCGGGGGCACTGCCGTGCCCCCAGATCGATTATCCTAGTTTTTATAGTTTTCCCTTTATGTGACCATTAAACTCTAACTCTGTACCAAATTTCAGCTCTCTGAGTCTATGGGAAGTACTAGTTCTATTTTGATGATCATGAGTACTCACTTATGATCATCAAAAAAAGTTAAGCGAAGCAAAGTTTCGCATTTATGAAACTCACTCACTCGAGTGAGTTTCATAAATGCGAAACTTTGCTTTCGCTTAACTTCGGAACTAAATGACCTACAGACTTGAAATTTTTGATTTTAAGTATGTGATTATAGCTTACTAGATGACGAAAATTTCTGCGTTCTGGTCTTATCCAGAGGTTCTCAAATAGGGGCCTGAAAATGCGGCGAAATGGTTCCAGTAAAGGATGGTACGGCAGTGTTTGGTTCGCGCTCGACTTGGCGGGGGCACTGCCGTGCCCCCAGATAATTTCAAAACTAAGTTGGGGCTATGACAAAGTTACGCCATCCTAATTAAAGAAGAATATATTGGGTTGTTTGAAAAGTAATATCGTTTTTTTTTTTTTTTGTGGAAATGAAAGTCAGTTTTCGTATAATAAACAAATACTTTATTAAATTATAATTGGCCGTTCTGGTCCAACGCCTTTTGCCATCTTTCTGGTAGTAGCATAATTTCACGCTCATAAAATTTTTGGTCTTTGCTGGCAAAAAACTGATCGACGTGGTTTTTGACCTCGTCATTTGAGGTGGAGGTTTTACTAAAAAAAATTGCATTGACCGGAACAAACAATAATCCGATGGTGCCAGGTCTGGAGAATATGGTGGGTGTGGCATTGTATCCCATTCAAGCTGTAAAAGCTTTTGGCGAGTGACCAAACTTGTGTGAGGTCTCGCGTTGTCTTGGTGAAACACTCTCCATATTTAAAAGTTTTCTCCATTTTTGGTTGGTGCCCAACCAAAAACTACTGCGTAGAATTAATTGGAATTTTTTACACACAAGCCTTGCTTGAGCTCTCAAAGCATATAAAAATGGGATATAATTAATCTAGCGAACAAAAAATAAGTTGGCGGCTGCGCGTGAGCATACTGTATTACTGAATTTGGCAGCGAATTAATATGTTGGCGACTAAATTACTAAACTGGCGAAAACACTCGGGTGACAAAAAATTCTAAAGTCGGCAGATAAAAAGAGGCGAAATTTAATCCAAATTAGCACCGACATTTATAAGTTGGTGACTTAATTTCCGAGTTGGTGACCATTATACCATATAAGCAGCTATAAAACCAGATTTGGTTGATAAATTAATGGCTGCTAAAAATTCAATTTGCAGGCTATGGAAAATCCTATTTTTGGATACTGTTGGAGTATGTTTTTCTTTGTCATGGGTGTCATTTTCTAGGTTTCTGGGGGTGCAGAATAATATGAAAATAAAATCTGTTTCGTAATTCCACAATGGCGTAAATTTTTGTTATTAAAATTAACAAGGTTGTCCTTTTCCCGGTTTCTGGGGGTTCTGATTACAAAATTGTCTTCCAATTTCATTTTCCAAAATGGAGGATATTCAATCTTCGGAAAATGAATATGAATACTAAATTAAAAGATCTTTGGGATGCTAATTAGGATTGATGATTATTATTACAGTATGTTATGTAGTTCAAAGTACCAGCTATGTAGGTATAGAATTTTTTAAAAATTCAGGATTCATGAATTTTTCTGCCATTCATGAAGAAAATATGCGATTTCTAGATTAATAAGGGGGAGCAAAGGACATCATTCATTTTGGACCAAAAAATGAAAGTGCCGGCCAGAAAAAAAAACTACGATATTCGGATAGAATACACAATTTCTATCATTTTTTACTATGACGTCCAATCTGTGCGCACAACGGTTACGTCGTTATAACATAAAAAATAAAATATTTTTTTATTAATTCTTTGTTGTTAAAAAAAGATTGGAGTGACATTATAATATAAAAAAATATTATATTAAAACTTATTTAGGTACATAATCGCAAAATACTCAAGGTACAACGGCAAATAGTAACAAGTCACGCCTTGTTACTATTTGCCGTTGGGTTGTGGAAGTAGTAAATGGCCGATTTAAACGAGATTTCCGCCTGTTGAGAAACGTTCATATTAATATAACATTGCACTATATGTTTGAATATTTTAGAATCGCAGCAGCATTAATAAATGCTTATCACGTGTTGATAGTAGATAATGTCCATGCTTCTGATTTTTTACAAATAATCCGGGAAAGGATAAACATGCCCAATACACTGGCAGATCTTGTCGCCAGACGTAACTTGAACAGAATGAGAGCACAGTTCCAGCCCATGTCTGCAGATATGGCTGAGTTTAATGACTTTCCTACGCTGACCGAAGAAGAATTAATATTATTTAGCCTCGGTATATATCAGCTGAGACAAGCGAGAAGTTACTATGGAGAGCATGTTCAACCAGATGGAGTTTTTAGCATTGAGCTAAGTGGTGGAATTCCTCTAGAGCTTGTAAGGGAATTGGAGGGAGAGGACTTGTGGTTGATTCGAGGGCGAATACAATCCCGACACATCCGATCTAAAACATACTATGTGTATATTGCTCTGGATAGAACAGCAACCGGGCGTCGAGCAATAAAACATTACTATTGCACATGCCATATAGGAATGAGAACCATCGGATGTTGCTCCCATACTATGTGCATAGTCTGGTACATGGGTTATGCTAGACATGACCCTTACCTCAGCCCACCCGCAATAAGTTTAGATGACGTATTTGTAAGACTAGAAAATGTTTAATTGTACGTCATTAACTTATTATTGTTATTAGCCTTTATTCAGAAGAACAATACATTTATTTTATATACATTACAAAATATTCAAATCAATAATTGATTTTTCCGTTGCGCGGTCTCTGCTTCTGAGTGCCTCTTGGCAATGGCCTCCCCCAACAGCTTCCACTCACATCTCTGACATGCCACTCCACATACACTAGTCCACATTTTGCCAGCCATTTGTACCATTTCATCTTCCCATCTTTTTAGAGATCTGCCCTCTTTTCTTTTAGCCCTTCTGGGATACAAAGATGTT
Organism: Glaucopsyche alexis; assembly: GCA_905404095.1. Lineage (NCBI taxonomy): Eukaryota > Metazoa > Arthropoda > Insecta > Lepidoptera > Lycaenidae > Glaucopsyche > Glaucopsyche alexis. Next base: position 2,023,922 of record FR990042.1, read on the forward strand.
ATTATTTTTGTCCATTTGTCTGGCCCTATCAAAATCAAAACATGTCCGGGCCGGACATGTTTTGATTGTTTGTTGTTTCATTTCAATTTTTTAGTTTTATATGTTACATCAGTTACACGTGTCATTTTTCTCAACTCCTTGTTTTCTATTTTGTCTATCCTTTTCTTTCCAAACATACTCCTCTCCATAGCCTTCGGCCCAACTTCCAGCATACTTGTATGAGCTTTTGTTAGTGCCCAAGTTTGGCACCCTTATGTTAGAATGGGTGGAATCCATGTATTAAATAGTTTTCTTTTGGTGCTCATGTTTATACTTATGCATTTTACTATTTCTTTAAAGGACCAGAATCTTTTCCAGGCATTGCCATTTTTTTTTTTTGTATATCTTTGGTTGTTGTATCATATAGTTCACCGGGACAGTTAGTCTTCTTCTTATATATAAAAATGGATTTTCAAATGTGTTAGTCGCGCTAAAACTCGAAAACGGCTGAACTGGTTGGGCTGATTTTAGTCTCAAAATATTCGTAGAAGTCCAGGGAAGGTTTTAAAGTGACACGAAGTTCACCGGGACAGCTAGTACTTGATACATATTTTTTATTTTTATTTTATGACTAAATATTTTTTTCCAATACTATTTATCAACCTTACCACTGTGTTTTACTATCAAGTATTATATCATAACGTAAGATATCCATGCTTTTAATAGTGACACTCCAACCTTTTTATCACAAAAGGATTATTTTTAAATTATTTTATTACGACGTAACCATTGGGCGCACAGATTGGACGTCATAGTAAAAAATGTTAGGAATTGTGTATTCTATCCGAATATATATTTTTTTCTTTCTGGCCGGCACTTTCATTTTTTGGTCCAAAAATGTATGAAACGTGAATGATGTCCTTTTCATTACTTTTGCAGTAGGATGCACCGTTTCTGAGATAGAAGCGACTGTAGAAAAAAATATGACAATGCTGTACTGAGATACGAGGGATGTATCAATCTATAGAAATGTTGGAAAATTCAAGATTTTCGATTTTTTTTTCTCCCATCATGAAGAAAATATGATGTTGTGGGGTCCCAAAGGGGGGCGAAATTTTCATTATTTTTTCAATAGGATGCACCGTTTCCGAGATAGAATCAATTTTATAAAAAAAGAAGTAAAAGCTGTACATTAAGATACGACGGATGTTTATAGGTATAGAAATGTTGGAAAATTCAGGATTTTCGAAATTTTTTTTCTCCCATCATGAAGAAAATATGATGTTGCGGGGTTGCAAAGGGGGGCGAAATTTTCATTATTTTTTCAATAGGATGCACCGTTTCCGAGATAGAATCAACTTTATAAAAACATAGTAAATGCTCTACATTGAGATACATTCCTAGATGTATAAAGCTATAAAAATGTTGGAAAATTCAGGATTTTCAAAATTCTTTTTCTCCCATCATGAAGAAAATATGAGGTTGTTGGGTTACTAAGGAAATTTAAAATTGATGACTTTTTTGTAATCAGCACCCCCAGAAACCAATAAAAGGACACCCATATTATTTTTATGAAATTAAGTGTGTCCGCCATATTGGAATTTCAAAACGAATGTCATTTTCGTATCCAGCACTCCCAAAAACCTGGTAAACGACACCCATATTAATTTTACGAAAAATAAATATCCGCCATTTTTTAATTTCAAAATTAATCTACACAATAATCTACACCTCCCTAAAACCGAAAAAATAAAAAATTGGGAATTTTGTACGCTCCTTTATGGTTTTTTTGTGTGCGCTCGTTTCGCTGCTTGTATGGTTTTTGAGTTACCTACATCAGGGAAAATATATGTGCCTATTCTTAAATTAAATGTGTACTCACAAATTGTCGCCAAGATGGTTATTTAGTCGCTAAAACATAATCTGTCTGCCAGTTTGGAAAATTCAGTGGTATTATTTAGTCACCAGATTAGTAATTTTTCTGTTCCTTACATTCTTTCGCCAACTTGGTAATTTAGTATTCAATATTGGGTATTTTCACATCCAAAATTTAATTGTTTAGTCGCAAGTTTAAATACATGCCTATAAAAATTATACGGTTTAAATGTGAAGTTGGGTGCAAAATATTACAATAATTCCTCTGTCGGGAAAAAATGAAATTACTTTCCGAACAACCTATTACTAGGTATATGCGGACTGGTACGGTTACTGCGTAAAGCAAATGTCAGAATGCCAAGATGACAGATGTCAGACCTCGACTGCGCCTAATAACCCTAAAACTGGAATAAATGATTTATTTATTTATATTAATTTAAAAGTGGGCTATTATTACGAATCTATTGGTACCACTTTTAGGCGCTACGCTATAATATAATAGGTTGGGGAAAAAGTCTTTTCGCATTATAGTATGTATGAACTTGTCATAAAATATCTTGGGCTATACCAATTGTATCTGGCTGATTTTGGTATCATTAAAAAGTTTTAATTTTACAGAAGACAATTCCAAATTCAAATTAGGTAAATTTGAGATTTTCATTTGTGTTTCTTATTGTTAAAATGAGTGATTCTTATAAAGAATTTCGATACATTTTAAAATTTTATTACAAAAAAGGTAAAAATGCAACACAAGCCGCGAAAAAAATTTGTGATATTTATAGACCTAATGCAGTATCTGTGAGAGTAGCGCAAATTTGGTTTAAGCGTTTTCAACCCGGAAATTTTGATATCAAAGATGCACGTCGCTCTGGTCGCCCTGTTACGGACAAAACTGTTGCCATTTTTGAAAAAGTGGAGCAAGATCGGCATATTAGTAGTTACGATGTAGCTGAAGAACTGGGGATTGACCACAAAACGGTTTTGGCGCATTTGAAAAAAGCTGGGTACACAAAAAAGCTCGATATTTGGGTGCCTCATGAGCTCACTGAAAGAAACCTAAGGAACCGTGTACTCATTTGTGATTCTTTATTACGACGTAATGAAACCGAACCATTTTTGAAGAAGCTGATAACTGGTGATGAAATGTGGATCACGTACGACAAGAACGTGCGAAAAAGATCGTGGTCAAAGGCCGATCAGGCTTCACAGACTGTGGCGAAACCCGGGTTAACTCGCAACAAGGTGATGTTGTGTGTGTGGTGGGATTGGAAGGGCATTATTCATTATGAGCTGTTACCGCCAGGCAGGACCATCAATTCTGAACTGTACTGCGAACAACTGATGAGATTAAAGCAAGAAGTTGAGAGAAAGCGGCCGGAATTAATCAACAGAAGGGGTGTGGTTTTTCACCATGATAACACTAGACCTCACACATCTTTAGCCACTCAGAAAAAATTACGGGAGTTTGGCTGGGAGGTGTTAATGCATCCGCCGTATAGTCCTGACCTTGCACCTTCAGATTTCCACCTGTTTCGGTCGCTGCAGAATTCCTTAGGCAGTGTCAGGTTGACATCACAAGAGGACTGCCAAAACCACTTGTCGCAGTTTTTTCATCAGAAGCCCCAAAAATTTTATAGCAATAGGATCATGTACCTACCAACAAGATGGCAAAAAGTTATCGAACAAAATGGCACCTATATACTTCAGTCACTTGTAAATAAACTTTATAAAAAACCTTTTGAATTTTTATATAAAATGCGAAGAAACTTTTTCCCCAACCTAATATACATACACACACTGGCAAAATTACTACCTGTCTGTTATTTCAAATTAACCGCATTAAATGCAAGATAGATATTATATTTGGTACCTACATCATAAAATAAAAATGTATTAATTTTGTCTGTCTTTCTGTTTGTCTGTTTGTTCCGTCTAATCTCTGAATCGGTCGGACCGATTTTTACCGTACCTTCACTGGAAGATAGCTGATGCTATAAGGAGTAACTTAGGCTACTTTTATGTAATAAATATGGTTCTGTTGACATTGAAAGCACATATCGTAATATAATTGAAACTAATTCTCACCCCAATTGCTAGATCATTCTAGATTGACGTCTAAATTAACCCTATGTCTTCAGTGTAACTCAACCACAACTCAACGCTGGTGTGAACGCATATTACTCCGAATGTCACAGTAATAATCTAATCCCACACAAACTAATAGACTTATGTTCACCGCATAACCTAACATCTACGGAGTATATTGTAAGTACAGTTAGATCCTTATTGGAATAAAATGTAGTTGGAAGGAACGATCCTTAACAAAATTTATCGTACCTAGTACCTACTACTATTTTATTATTATGTCAAATTTTGTGAAGGTGTTTGTAAGTTTGTTACACTTTCACGCAAAAACTACTAAAATATGTACTTTGATGAAATTTGATATGGTTTATAACCTAGATTACACTATGACTATCTATATTAATACGCTATTTTTTAGCACAATAAAATGTACGGTTCACGTGTGATTTTTTTTTAACAAACAAACAAACTCTTCTTATTTATTATATTAGTATCGATTAAGAGTCCTTCACAAAGTGCTTCACAAAGTGACTATTAAACTGTGTTAACAATAAACAGTTTATCTTCTTACCGGGAATCCAGCAAAAAACCTTTATAAGGTTTATTTACTGGATTCCCGTTTGCATCCACCGCTTAGAAAAACATTTTGTGAAGGCACCTGTGCAAACTTTAAAGCACTTGGTAAATTCATTAGTACTTGCATCCAATTGTAAGTTCTGAAACACCTTAAAAATAAACGGTGCTCATAATTTGAGTAATTTTAACGTAGACTAGATTTTTCCCACGGCTCTGCTCGTATAAATAAAGTATCCTACAGAAACACTGACTTTTGGGGATAAAAAGTATCCTATGTTTTAATCCAGTGCCTAAACTACTACCATACCAAATTTTATCAAAATCCGGTCAGTAGTTTTGCGTGAAAGAGTAACAAACATCCATCCATCCGCCCACATAAAATTTCACATTTATAATATTAGTAGGAAGTACGATTTGTCGTAGGTAATTACTTTTACGATTTTAAAAATTTGATAATCGAAATAGAACAGAAAAAGGGCACTGGCCGCCCCGATGGATTTTCTTGATTTTGTTATTAATAAATATGTGGATAAATATGTTTAGTACCTAAATTATTAATTATTAATAACTCCCCACACTGATTTCAGTGACGGTAGCTGATTTCATTGAATCCAGGCCAGTTACGAAAAAGTAATTTTATAGTGCCCAAGTGTGAGCACTCTCTCTATTTTTACTCTCATAACTCAGTGGGACAGTAAAAAATATTTCGACTTTCACAGATTTAGTGCAGTTTAACTAATCTGAATGCTGAAATACGCCGCAAACATAATCCCTAATTACTTATTAGTCATTATATTTGAAATAGTCAAATATTAATCATATGGACGACTGAATTTCATGAAAATGTGCGCTGTTTTCGACCTCAGCTAAATACCGTTTGGTGGTATTTTTTGCTTTATTTTTACAAGCGAGTTAAGAGCTAGAGGGTTTTATAATGAAGCCAAGACTCAAAGTTTATTTTACCAGCTCGATCACTGTAATTAAACGACATGGAGTAAATGTTTCTGAGCTATGTTTAATGTTAATTTATATAAATACATGCAAAGTATTTTACTAAAAATGTGTAATGTCTACTATATCTTCAGAATTTGTGGTGAATAAGTAAATAAGGAGACTTTTCGACTTAATAAAAATCCATAATTAAACGACAATATACAATTTCATCTACCAAAATAGCCAGCTTCCACAAGCATCTACTATATCAGGTTTCTTAATCTGAGAGTCTAGACGATAAGTTGGAACTTAGCGAAGTTCTTAAAAAGGGTCCGATTTTTAAGGGCATCACAGACAACGAAGATACAATAATATAATTTGTCTACACTAATATTATAAAGAGGAAAACTTTGTTTGTATGTTTGTTTGTTTGGTTGTAATGAATAGGCTCAAAAAGTACTGGACCGATTTCAAAAATTCTTTCACCATTCGAAAGCTACATTATCCACGAGTAACATAGGCTAAATTTTATTTTGGAAAAAAATAGGGTTCCGTAAGATATTTGGGGTTTTCGGACACAAGGTGTAAAAATTTTTACTTATTTTGAGTACGCTGCCTAAACTATAAAAGATAGAACCATAAAATGTTATAATTAATTGTAGATCTTATAAATATCTACAAAAAAGTCCGCGACACTATATCTATGTCGAGTGAGGCACAACAACAATTTTTTTATTTAGAAATCTTGATTTTTTTTGGACTACATTTAAACGCGTTTATTTTACTCATGCTATTAATCCTTATCAAAATAAATTATTTGATCACTAAGTACAGTTTATGTAGATAATATTTGGTCTTTGAATGATTAAAATTGGACGTTTGGTTTTGAAGTTATGGCGAAATTAAAATATTACGTTTTCTGCTCCACGGCCCGTTGCGAAGTAGGCGTCACCAAGGCGGGGGTGTGCGTGCGGGAGGGGAGTTTATATCTATGAGGTAGCCGCAGTATTAGTATCAGTATTGTACCTACACATAGAATATACAGATATATACATTGTACCCGTGCGAAGCTAGGGCGGGTCGCTAGTGTTAATATAAAATATGACTCGCTATAAAGTTTATATAACTATCACAGACTGCTAAGATACTATCTGTATAAAAGAAAGTCGTGTTAGTTACACTATTTATAACTAAGGAACGTATGAATCGAATTGTCTGAAAATTGGTGGGGATGTAGCTCAGGAACCAGGGAACGGACATAGGATAATTATTATCTTGTTCCCCAGGGACGTAACATAAAACTTCGATGAAGTTTCACGGATTGACAACGTTCTAAAAACATCATGTACATCCCTCTTTTATTATGCATTTGTTTAAGAAATAAAAAATACGTTTAAACTAGAAAAACTTCTATTATATAAAAATTAATGTCTGTCTGTCCATATTATGTCCTTTATAGAATCGTAAACTATGCATTTGATAATATTGTGATGATATTAAGCAAAGTTGTTACTTGTTGTGCATGAGCCAGAGAAATGAGTTTTCGTCTTTTTTTAACGTTGAAAAAAGTGTAGGTTGTAGGATTAGGTGTAGGATTAGGCATTGGAGTTGTTGTAGGTGTAAGAGTAGGAGTAGAAGTAGGTGTAGGAGCATGTGTAGGCGTAGGTATAGGAGTATAATATTAAGGAGTAGGTATACTAAGTGTAGGAATTGTTGTAGGAGTAGGTGTAGAAGTAGCTGTACGAGTAGGTGTAGGAGTAGATGTATGTGTAGGAGTAGGTGTAGTCGTTTATTAATTCCAGTTTATATTTAAGACAGAACGTCTGTCGGGGTCAGCTAGTAGGTATATAAAATGGATTGCAATTCCAATGTCTCACAAAAACTCGACAACGGCTGGACCGATTAGGTTAATTTTAATCTTAAAATAAATGTGAAAGTTCAGGAAAGGTTTAAACGGTGAGAAATATTGGAAAAGTTGTGGGTTGTAGAAGTAGGTGTAGGACTAGGACGTAGGTTGCATTATAGGTGTAGTTATTTATTCATTCCAGTTCATATTTATGACAGAACAACGTGTATCCGGACAGCTAGTATTTATATACTTCGTACGCGACGCGTTGTGTCACGTATTGGTGTGTACAGACCCTTAGTATAGATAATATCCACCATTGTGTGAGTAAACCGTTTGACTGCCACGCAAAAATATAACTATGCTGTGTTTTTTTATTCATCATTCGTAAATAGTTAGAGACATTTTTGTAACTTCATTCACTTAACATTCTTTAGATATTTATAAAATACATTTTATTCTCACACATTTTCTCATTTGTATCAATATCGAGAGTGTCAGATCTTTTTCGCTAAAGTTCTAGTCAAGTTTTCAGTTCTGTAACTCGAAAATGTATTTTTCGTGAAAGACCAAACGAAAATCCCATTACCAGAAACTGACACTGTTCTTAATATTACATCCTTAACATTTTTAAGTGAAACGCTTATTAGACACGTTGAGAGTATTTTTCGATTTAAAATGAACGAATTTCACTTAAGCCGTTATGGACAGTGAGCACTATTTCTACCTCATGATATTTTTAAATTTATTCGTCATTTACTAGCTAGATGCTCGTGACTTTGTGCGAGAAAGAGGTAATCTTGCAGGACTCGTCCATTTTGCCATGATGAAAAGTAACCTCTCGTTGGGCTTCGATCCCCAAAAGGGGAGTGACTTTTCTATAAAATAAGTATTTTATCTGCATAGTTAAATATCTTTGCTCAGTGACGACACACCTTGTATTTCAATCTCATATTGGCATTTTAACGATGAGAAAGACAATATGCTTTGTCTACACTAATATTATCAAGTTTAAAGATTTGTTTGGAGTTTGGAGAAAAGTCGATCTATCTAGGTCTTATCCCTAGGAAACTACGCATTTTTAAGCTATATTTGTATTTTTATTTCGTCGTGCAACAATAATATATCCATAATTTCGTTAGGTCAGTCTATTGGCAGTTTGGTATGCGTATGTATAATTTTTGATTATTTGCAAATTTGGAATGTGATGGGTTCAAAGCCTGGCCAGATAAATACATTTTATGTGATTATTTTTATTTACTAATATACTAGAACTCCGAGCAAAACCCAATTACCCAGATACTATGTATTATTAAAGGGTTCAATAACGTTATCAGTAAAATACGTAGTAGGGTGACACACCTAATTGCTAGCACTGTACCAAATTATCAGTATCCCGAACAAATAGTAGAATTATAAGCTTCTCACTTATTAATATTTGTTTCCACTTAATAAAAACAAAAATATAATGTTTCTGGAATCTACTGCCGACGCCACTCTTTTCGACTTAAAAACAACGACATATAAGTAAATGAGTGTTGGTGTCCTACAGTTTGAATTTTTTTGACAGATTCCTTGTGATCGACTGTAAGCTCACGTATTTTCATATTATACTATTTTTGACCTTTTTTCATATTTTTTACTCAAACTTTTGGTCTGTCTCATATCTGATTTGTTTTATGAGGCTTATCTAGTAAAAGAGAGTTAAAGTTATAGCAAAATTAATGATAAAACATATGGTGCTGACATCTGGGTCCAATATTTTGTAAATTCCAATTTATCAGCGCTAGTGGTCTACTATGGAACAAATGAATGTTATATCAACGTTTATACTCTTTTAAGTTGCATAGTATTTTTATAGAGTTTAAGTTTAACTTTCCTTTATATGGGGACTTAAGAGTGCGCTAGTTAACGGTTCGAACTCTGTGCGGTGCGTGGGGAAAATGCTTGTTATTTCACAAAATATCGGCGAAAAAAAGATATAGCCATAAAATAGTTATCTATGCTTATATGAGAAGCTATAGTGCACACATTTATATTGCTTTGTAAAGTATTTTAGAAAAGGTGTCAGATTACGCAAATCAATACTCAGCTGTTGGTGTTTTATGAACAAACTACCTACATAATATTTATGTCTGAAGTAAAGTTATCTCAATTTCGGAATAATAAAACTGTGTCGGTATGTGCTTGTTTTTATTTTCATTCTTCGTTTGTTTTTTTTACGGTCAAAGCTGCGCTTCCAAAGTAGTAAAATGTGTGTCACCCCCCTGTAACTTCTATAATAAGAGAATGATAATACTAAAAAAAATATATGATGTACATTAGTATGCAACTTCCACCGAAAATTGGTTTGAACGAGATCTAGTAAGAAGTTTTTTTAATACGTCATAAATCGTAAACTGCAATTTACCTTTCATTCAATCAACTCTCTACAAGAACTTTTATATTATGTTACTTGCTGCTACGGAATCCTACATGGGCGAGTCCGACTCGCACTTGGCCGCTTTGAATTATTTTAAACAGGATCCATATTATATATAAAATAAGGGGAAAAAACAAAAGGGGGATCAAGTCTCTCCAGTTTCCTGTACTATAAACAATAACTCAATAGTAATTTTACCATAGTCATTTACTAATTTATTTTGATGCTTCATTAAGACTTAAGAATATTAGTGGAATAAATAATATACATTAGAATAACGGGAGCCCATTTTTCTTTTTTTTTTCGTTTTTACCTTTTAAGCTTTAAAGCACAGTCTTTCAGAGTTTACCCTGAAAGATTGTGTAATTAAAAAAATACAAATATAAAAAGCAAAAATATCATAAAATCAACCGGCTAAATTGTTTTTAATATATGTTTTAATATTGTTTTTTTTTTAAAGTGCAACATTCTTTCAGGGATTAAAGTATAAAAAGATTTGAACAGGTTAAGTCGTAAAACATTCGCTCGCTTTCTCAGTTTGAACGCATGTAACATAAACACATACATATAGAACAAGTTAGTATTAAAGTCCTGTTTTAGGCAGTTGATTTTTTTTCTAAAATAACCTTAAAAATCATCTTTCAGATAGGGTTATTGGGGCGACAAAATATATTAATCGGCCTGGGGCGCAAAAATTCTAAATACGCATCTGTATATGGGTCATCCACATGGACCAGCCGGCCCATTTCGGGGGGGGTTTGAACCCCCTAACCCCCCCCCCCTGGCTGCGCCCATGTCAGGCAAGGTATAAAAAGAGATTATTCTCTCATCATTATTTTATTTCATAATGTTGCCCGCGGCTCCCCTCGCGTAAATACAATATCCCATAGGAACAAACTGTGCTTTTTATCCTTTGTTTTAATCTAGAGCACTACTACCATACAAAATTTCATCGAAATCCGTTCCGTATTTTTTGCGTGAAAGAGTAACAAATACCCATCCATCCATACATCATCACAGACACTCACATTTATAATATTATTAGAATTTACTACCGAATTTCATCACCACTATCACAGGGCTGATAATTTGGTACCCCAGTGCTGATAATTGGTGACGAGGGGGCTAATAATTGGCGACAGGGTAATTTTTTAGCTATGATTATTTTTATAAAATGTGGATGAAGGTAAACTATATTATGAAATAAAAATCAGCCATTTATTAAATAATGGACCCAGAAAACCCATCATTGTGGGTAAAAACGTATTTCCCTCTGTAATAATCGGGGTTAAATTTGAAGTATCTCTTAAAGTGCTGATAATTGGTACGTTCACCCTATATGTAAAACGATTAGATAAAACATCCGAAATAATTCCAAAAGTGTTCGAATGAACATCAAAGTCCTACAAGTCGGGCGTATTAACAATTCAGAAGCCGAAAAATTCATTTTCGAGACTTTGTGCTAACATCGAGAATTTTATATGAAACATCTACAAAGCTTGAATACGAAACGTTGAGATCTTATCATCATCAATTTATTGAATTTTTTAATATCCTACTACTAAATAAATGTAAAGTTTGTGAGGATGGACGAATAGACGAATGTATGGATTGATGTTTGATACTCTTTCTTGTAAAAAATACTGAAAGGATTTTGATCAAAAGAGATGTTCAAGAAATGTATGAGGCCTGAGCCAGCCCTATGTACAGTATATGTAAATATAGCCACATAATATAGTAACCGTTTCCTATTCTTTATTTTGTTTAATTTCAATTCATTTCTATGTAAATTTAAATTAACTTCGTCAAGGAGAGCAACACAAAGTAAAATAAAACATGGCGGATCAGATCAGAATTAACTTAAGAATGTCATTTTGTCAATGACATAACTTTTGAGTTTTGACAAAGAAAGAAGTATGACATTCAAGACGACGTCTCTTCGTAAAACTATCTACTATGTCAAACTCAAAGTCAAGTCAAAACAACTGTCATGGCCGCCCTGAAAATAGTGTTCTCGCAATAAGAAAACTCTTCAAATAATCATTTTTGTACGCATGTACCCTTCTTCAAATATTTTTTTTGATATTCCCATATTTTTTTCCTATTTACTTATGTAGTGTACATAGAACTGGCCCAAAATCAAACATCTCTTTTGAAATGGTAGTGGTTTGGACTTACATTTAGGATCTCAGATCAAATAATAAACCAAGATAGCGCATGGCGTTTGTTTGAACTGAAGCCTTAAAAACTACGCTACTTCAAGTAAACAAATGCGCTCACGCACACACAAGCAAAAAAGTACGCTACTTTTCGACAGTATCGAATGAGTCGCGACGACTAATTTATACTGACAAAAAGTAAAGTACTTTTTTGCTTGTATGTGCGTGAGCGCGTGTGTAAACTTGAAGTAGCGTAGTTTATTAGGCCTCACTTCAAACAAACGCCATGCGCTATCTTGGTTTTTTATTTGATCTGAGTTTAGGATGATCATAATACTTTTTATTACGAAAAAATAAATTTTTCCCGCTGTGCTTACGCGGGCGGAGCTGCGGACAAAAGCTTGTTTTTAGGGTTCTATACCCAAGGGGTAAAAATGGGACCCTATAAGACTCTGCTGTCCATCCCTCATATTTTTGTCTGTCGCCAGGCTTTATCACATACCGTGATATTTAGACATTTGAAATTTTCACTGATGATGTATTTTTGTTTCCGCTATAACAACAAATACCTACTAAAAACAGAATAAAACAAATATTTAAGGGGGCTCCGATACAACAAACGTGATTTCGCGAATTCAACTCGCACTTGGCCGGTTTTTTTATTAAATGGACCAGGGGCACTTCGAATAAAAATTTGAATTTTTTTAGAACGATATAATACTGTACTTTGTGCATTCTCAGAACGTCACAATCGAAGTAGCTCTGTTTTGAATGTGAAGTTCCGCGATTCGAACATCGAATTTTCATTCGAAACTTTTTTCTATTGCATGACAATCGTGTCCTAGAAAACGAAAACGAGCAGACAAATCACCTGATGGTACCTATTTTAGTACCGCCCTCTATGGACCCTCGTAACACCAGAGGAGTTACCAGTTCGATCACAGTCCTTAAAATCCCAACACTTGGGCCTCAGGTAATTCTGGCGTTACTTCACGCCGGTTTTTGTGTGACCGTGGTATTAATCGTCAACCTATTCGTGCCGATAATGGGTCAATCTCATTCCTCCGTTAACGTTTTTGAAAAAATAAATAATAAATTAATTAAAAAACCCGACTGCAAAAAAAAGACAGATAGGTACCTAAGCAACGCACTGAAAAGACCGAAACAAGATTGAGAAAACAGACTACACTATGAGCTGAAAGCCTAAGTGAAATAATTGACGTTATGTTTGGTAGCAGGCGGGACCCATTCGCAAATTATAAATCGCACAAAAATATATGGGCCCCGCCTGCTACCAAACATAACGTCAATTATTTCACTTAGGCTTTCAGCTCATAGTGTAGTCTGTTTTCTCAATCTTGTTTCGATCTTTTCAGTGCGTTGCTTAGGTACCTATCTGTCTTTTTTTTGCAGTCGGGTTTTTTAATTAATTTATTATTTATTTTATTTTAGATTTTTTAGTTTAACCAACACACGTTTGGTCGATTTAAAGCCAAAATACAATGATACGAACACTAACATATAGGCTTAATGTGAGAATGGTTGTTACGCAACTTTAAATCGATATAGATCCTAAACGGTCAGTCGAATCGAAAAATGTTAAGAGAAAATTAAAATGATTTTTAAATACCTATTCAACGATACCCCACTTGACATAGTTTGTTGACTTTAATTTTTTTCATTTTCACAATATGGCGTCCAGTAGTCGCCATATTGAATTTTCACTAACGTCATGTCTTTAGTGACACTCGCCGGACTAAGAGGAATCGATTGACGTGTGAATCATAAAAATCGGCCCAGGCGTTTGGTCTGTATATTGCTTCAAAGGAACATACATACATACATACATACATAGGCTGATAAACACATTACCACTCCTTTGCGTCGCGCAGTCGGGTAAAAAACT
>FR990042.1:6388251-6599731 GCA_905404095.1 Glaucopsyche alexis
AATTTCCTTTTTTAATTGACTTTAAAAAAGGAGAAGGTTCTTGACTCTTTATGTTTGTTACCAGAACTTTCAACTGGGTTTTAATTTGGTCTAGTTCCGACATTGGCATCCACGAGAAAACCTTTAAAAAGTTTTAAATTTTTACTTAACGGTTTTCATTTTTTGTTTAAAAATAAATATAATTATTTCCAATATCCGTATTTTGTTGGTCTTTCAAAAATATGTATTGGCATATAAAATTTAAATGGAATTTTAATGCTAAATGTTTATATTTAATAATAAACAGTAACATATTTTTTTGGGTATCTTTCATTCTCTGTTGTTTCTAATTTAAATCTTATAAAACTTTTAAATTAGACAAAACAACTAATGCAACCACTTTAAAGTTTAACGGCAGACTGAAGATAAACGAAAAAAACAACTAAATTCGAACTAAATTAGAGTTAATGGTACCATCGATTTCAAAGTACTATCAGGAAATCTAATTCATAAGCTAGTTGACTGTTGTCATAATATTTTGTTCGTATTATGTAAGTACCTGAGTAACAGAGCTTTGCTTGGAGTTCTGATAAATTTAAAAAATTAAAAAGAGTCATAAAAATATTTATCTGACCGGGATTCCAACCCACTACATTCCGAATTTTCGAACAAAACAAAAATTAACTAATAAGCACACCAATTATTATTTGCCAATAGGACTGACATAATAAAGTCGAAATTAGTGATGCACGATGAAAAAAAAACCAACATAGCATAAAAATGATGTTTCCCAGGGATAAGACCTAGCTAGGTCGATTTTTCTCCCCCAAAACTTCCTACATAGGTACCTTCTTAATTTCATGACAAAACTTGTAGCCGATTTTGAAAAACTGACTACTTATATATAAGGTTTGGTAAAATCAAATACGGACATTTTGTGTATATCTACTGCTCAACATTTACGCAAAAAAATTACTGTCTTACTCAAAGTTAAAAAAAACATCTCATAATGGGTAAACATAACGTAAACGAAAAGAAAGATTTTTCTTTTCGATTATAACAATTATTTTTCTGCTTAAGCGTCTATACATAAGCAGTACCTAGATCATATGCCCAAAATATCCGTCATTGATTTTACGGAACCTTATTATGTAAGTACACGATTGTCTCGTTTAAAGTATAAAATAATTATAAGAAACTGACATGTCATTATAAACGTAGTCAGCTTCATCGCTGACCTGATTGTTGAAGCTGACTACGTTTGTAAGTTTAGCGATTGCCCCGCTAGGGTACAAGCAGCTTATCGTAGAGGACGAAACTCAAAGGGAGTAGTCGTTAGACACTCGTGAGATCGATGCCTCGCAGATTAGCATCAGCAGTCCACCAGGACGCATTCCACTGACATGTCATTGACATTAATTATACTGTGACTCCTCATTTTAATATAATATATCTATATTGTGACTGCATGCCGTAATTATAATATGTAAATAGTAATACAAATTAATTATGATAATTGATAACATTCTACCTAGTGTTGCCCAAATCAGTCTTGGTCTTGGTCTTGCAGCAAGAGTCTCGCAAGAGTCTCGCAAGTCTCGCTATTACCTTTTAGCCTATTGCTATTCATTAAACGTTATTTTAGATCTCAGAACAACGTTATAGAGTAGGTATTACGTTACGTTGTTATATTAAGTTGTTCTAATATCTAAAATAACGTTTAATAAATAGCAATAGGCTAATAGGTAATTGCGAGACTTGCGAGACTCTTGCGAGACTCTTGCTGCAAGACCAAGACCAAGACTGATTTGGGCAACACTAATTCTACCTGAATTAGATGCCCTGGCAGTTATGGTATTCGATAGTATTTTAATTAACTCCTATTTCACCACAACTATAAGACGGTCTATAAATGCTGAAGTCCGTATGCTGAGTTAGAAGTTATAATTGACCGCGTATGGACGTAGATTAGCATGATAGTTAATACTTAATTAGCATCATTAGCCGATTTACGATGGGCATTATATACCTAGTGTGTGGCTACTGTAATAGCTGACTGGATTTATGGAAAAAATATTATTTAATATGGACCCGTTCGTGGGGACTAGAATTACTGAAGGCTTAGCAATAGCTGATCAGGCTTGGTACTTGAAGCCCGTGACTAACATTATAGGCCAGCTTTTTATGTTGAATCCATTAGCTGTTTTCAAAATTATTCTTTAATGCAAAGTGACTGACACATAAATATTTCGATCGGCAGTCAGTACTTTTTGAACTTGCGATAAAGATATTATGTGGTAGAGTATTTTTAAAGTTTTCCTTCTGATGGTTTGTTTCAGAATCTTCTAATAAGTTTCGGATAGCTTATTCAAACTCAAACTCAAGTTTTGTTGCTGCTTCCTTTATATAAGACGAACCATGCAAGTAAGCTAGATCTGACACATATCAAATATTTCGAATAAGCTATTCGACACTAAGCTATTGTGAAACAGGTCCTTAGAATAAATACAATTTTTTATACCACGGCCAATGTCACGGGTTCGATGCCGTGTAATATTAATCTGAGAGGATTGTCTGAGAAGGAAGACGGTCATTGTTGAATGCGCATTTCCTTCTCACCATTATAATATTATGAATATGAGTGCACTTGGCATTTTTTGCTTTTGTACATTAGCAAATTTTATTGCGAGCTACGGGCTTATAATTTTTAAGCGTGAAATTGGATTGTTTGACCTATATTCGTTTTTGTTAATCATTGAATAAAAAAAACCAATATGAGTATTTTTAATTTTTATACCTTACTACTGTTACCTAGGTAGTAGGGAACAAAATGAGAAATTTAAATCATTATATTTATTTATACGCGAACTTTGTACCTCTTTTTGAGAAAATGATGCGAACAAAGGAGTATGCACAGTCAAAGTTTATGCGGAGGAGGAGTGTTTTGCTTAAAATATTTTTAATGATAACAAAATTAACAAAAATAATATTCCACAATCCACATAGCTCCATAACTCTCGCTACCATGCGTCTGGTTTTGGTAACAATTTGTAACACGTTTTTCAATCGATGTCTTTCACATTTAATAGACAATATTAAATATATTTTAAATTCGTATCTAAGAACCTTTTCGTATCTAAGAAGTTAGATGAATTATACTCGAATTTCGTCCATCGGGCAACTACTAGGAGGTATATTCCAAACACTTCTTTTAGACTAGCTCGAATAAAACATAGACTAGATCAAATTGATATATTTCTATAAAATATAAACTAGGAAGCCAATATTATTGTTAGCATTGTAGTGTATGATTTTCTTCTAGTTGTTAATCGTTGCACCTTGTAGCCTACTTGCGCTTAAAGTAAACACAGGGTTAAATATCATATTATCTTCTTGGTATTCGTGAAAGAGAAGGGATGATATTTTAACCAGGCTTAAATTTACCCCAGATCTCTGCTAGTGGGCCTTAAGATCTTTAGTTTTTACCAATGTAATGTTAATATTCAATGCTAAAACATTCTTATGTATCTTTTCATGAGTCATTAAGTATCTATCATGTTAGTATTTAGTGTTTACAGTAGAAATTTAAAATAATTATTATAAAACTCTTTAGCGTAGCCCCCTTACAAGCACTACGAAACCCAGAAGCGTTATTTCACAATTTTTTCCGTGAGTCCATAGTATCAATTCAGACACCACGTATAGAACTGACCTTTGCAGCAATAAGATAACAGCTGTGTCACAAATTAACATATTGAGAGACCCAAAATGTTTTTGTGTACGCCCTACACGCGTCCTTTTGGAAACCGGTGGCCCAGGTGTGACCGCAGGGATCGCCCTAAAGAAATTGTACTTACAACTTTGTTGCGTTTGTGTAACTGGCCATTAAGTAGGTACGACAAGTCTCGTAACACTTTTCGGGTTGTTTTGGTCTTTTTGTTGTTTTTTTGTTTTAACATTCATCTGGAATCACATAATTTACGTAAACAAAATTTTTTGAGATTTTTCACTCTATCATCGCTTTATCATTCAACGTTAGATTATGTTACTTTTATAAGTATTAATTAAGGTTGTAATAAACTATTTCATACTAATCTCTAACTAATATTTTCATAACCGACTTTCTTTTGAGAAAGCAATTAATCTAAGCTTTGTCAAGAACTAAGGACTAAGAAGCTCTGAAATACGATATTCCTTGTTAAGGTATTACACGACAAAAAGTCGACCACTTTTCAAAAGGCATTATTATAATTATAGTGAAATTTAATACTTGTCTTTTAGAAATGTTTAACAAAAGCGTCTGAGCGTTTACGGCATTAAAAAAAAAGAAGTTTTTATCATTTATCTCATATTAATGACTAGATTATAAAAAAAAATGTAATAGACAGGGCGTTTATGGCTTTAAAAAAAAGAACATTTTTATCATTAATTATCTCATATTATTGATTAGATTATAAAAAAATGTAATAGACAGGGCGTTTATGGCTTAAAAAAAAAAAAGAACTTTTTCATCATTTATCTCATATTATTGACTAGATTATAAAAAAAAATTAATAGACAGGTAAATTATTTAATAAACAACTAGAATTTTTACAAGAAACTACAACCCGCCTACGTATATTGTCTAGCCTATGTTACCCGGGCTATTATTACGAATCTATCGTCACTTCATTTATTTAAATCAGACCTGTAGTTTAGGCGTGATGGAACAAACATACATACATAGACTGCTAAAATCATTACCCTTTCATTTGACTTCGCCGTAGTCGGGTAAAAACCAAGGATGTTACTGAAGAAAAGTGTTTACTAAAAATATTGCATAGAACCAAAATGGTGCAATCACTTTTCGTTCTTAAAACATATCAAACTTGCTAACATCACAATTTAAATGTAGAAAATTAACACGCTAAGAGAGAAATTTAAGCAAATCCGCGTTTATACTAGTATTAGGTAACGTTGTACCGTGGAGGTTCTAAATCGTTGTTTAAGAGTTACGTCGTTATTCATAATATATGTGTCACTTCAAATTTGTCCTGAGGGGCATTCGGTTGTGTTTCAGAGAAGCGCTAAAAATTGTTATTTATGTTTTTTTTTACATTTAAACTATATTCCTTTCGTTTCGTTTTTGGGACAGATAGTATATTTGCTATATTTTCGTTATAAATGCAGTGAGCCATCAGTGTAAATTTCAAAATGGCCTACTTTAATAGGCGAATGTGAGAGCTTAACTGAATAAAAAAAAACGTCTTTAAAAAAACAAAACATTTAACCTATTCGACGATCTCTGTCTTGTAAAGGTATAGTGTTTCTGTGGGATACCGAATTTACGTGGGCAAATCCGCGGCCAAAAGGTAGTCCTATAGTATTATTTATAATAAGTTTTGAATTCCAGTCGCATTTTTTTTTGAACATAGCGAGCTATTAAACTTTTTCACGCAAAAACTGCTGCTTGCCAACTATTTCTATTAGCAAAACTTGGTAATAGCTAGTAACGAAAAAGGGAAAAGAAATGTTCAAATAGAATGTAATTTTTAATTTGCTTTTTGCGATACTGATATTTTATTAATTAAAACGTTGGTTACATTTTGCTATAACGTTGGTTACATTTTGCTTATTATACGTGTATTAGGTAAAAGGACTTCAAAAATCAATTACGAATACTTCATGGATCAACTGCTTATGTAAAGGCGTTTAGGCAGAAAAATAAGTGTTAAACTTAAACTAAAAACATCATCTCGTGTATGGGTGTTCTTCCGCAAAACGCAAACTCACCCAAAATATAAAGTTTTTTTCCAAATATGACAATTATTTTTCTACTTAAAACGTCTTTAAATAAGCAGCAGATGATATGCCTGAACTATTCGTAATTGATTTTACCTAACCTTATATTTTGCTTTGTATTTGGTCATATTAAAAATAAACAAGTATCAAGAGCAATACACAAAGATGGGTTTATGGCCCGGGTCTAAGACGGGCCATAAAAGACACTACTTTTTTACGGATGGAAAAAAAATATAGTAAACTCTAATACAATTATTTGAATTAATAGTCATTAATTCAAATAAATTTTCTACTACTGTTTTTCTATTTTGCTGTTGTTTTCAATAAAAAAATGAGAATGTTTACAAATTTTAAATGTTAACTTTCTGTGTTCTCCGTGGAAAATAAAAAATATGCAAGTAGAGTAGATAAGTTTATTATTATTATTATTATTATTATTATTAGAGCCAAGGTGTAGCGACTAGCGTGAAGTCACACTGCTGTGAGCGGGATTCGAAAGTGTTCGTAACTTTGAACGCGAGTAAAATTATAACTACTTTTAAATAATTTTAAACAAAACAAAGACTATTGTATCTGTATACATAATAGTACTGTAACAAAGTTTAAAGTGATGTTACATATCTACTAACATTCTTCATTCTACGGGCTGTGTTTGTTGGTTGTACAATACAGACAGTTGATTTTGTTTTTGATGTGAACCCCGAGGCGGATGCCTGCTTTAGTGGGGTTATTACTCAGAGTGTACTCCAATACCTTTGCGATGATACCTCTGAATTGCAGAGGCCTTGAGAGAGGGGAGTTAAAAGTGGTTTTTATGCAGACAAAAAATGTATTGTAATAACATAACCAAAAACATACCAGAAGTTAGGACATGTCTAAGGAGGGTTCCGTAACTATCAACTTACATTACTTTAAAAGTTATTGTCCAATTTCGCTCTAAATATATTTTCTAAAGAGTTTTTAATATGATCTATGAGCACGGGAAGTTACAAGTTTATCTTTCTATTCTCTTTTAATTTAGAAATATCAGAGATTAATACCAACTTATAAACCACTTTGGAGGCCGATTACTCTAAAATTGAGTACATACATGACTTTCTAAAAAGTAATGTATGAAACCTTACCTTTATTAAAAATACTTATTCAATCGATTATCCATTGCATTGGCTGTTAGTTTGGACATTGCGAAGGCCTTTGATCGGGTTTGGCATAAAGCACTGCTTTCAAAGCTTCCATCATACGGGCTGCCCGAGAAATTATGCAAGTGGGTCACTAGTTTCTTAGCAGACAGAAGCATAAAGGTCGTAGTTGACGGCGAATGCTCGGAAACTCAGTCAGTTGATGCTGGTGTCCCTCAGGGCTGTGTGCTATCGCCTACCCTATTCATACTGCATATCAATGACATGTTACAGACCAACGGCATTCATTGCTATGCGGATGATAGTACAGGTGATGCTGTATATACCGGCTCCCCTAATATTTCTCGGCTAAATGTCATCGAGAGTCGAAACGAACTTGTGTTAAAAATAGAGAATTCATTGGAGAAAGTCTCTGAATGGGGTAGACGTAACTTAGTCCAATTTAACCCCGCCAAGACACAAGTCTGCGCGTTCACCGCTAAAAAGTCACCTATGGTCGTACATCCTCGTTTTGAGGGCACATCTTTAACCATCTCCCCTAGCATTGAAATACTTGGCGTTAGCATATCGAGCGAAGTCCAATTCCGATATCATCTAGAGGGTAAGGCCAAGTTAGCCTCGAAGAAGCTTGGTGTTCTCAACAGAGCGAGACAGTACTTCGGTCCGGACCAACGCCTACAACTCTACAAGGCGCAGGTTCGGCCTCATATGGAATATTGTTCTCATCTCTGGGCAGGAGCACCAAAATACCAACTGCTCCCTCTGGATCGTATCCAACGAAGGGCCGCTCGAATTGTTGACTGTCATAGTGTTTCAAACAGCTTGGACCCCTTGGAATTACGCCGAGATGTAGCTTCACTCTGCATCCTCTATCGGTTGTATCACGGGGAGTGCTCTGAGGAATTGTTCGGAATCATACCACCTGCAACTTTTCGCCATCGTCCCACACGAAAAATATTCCATCCTCATCACCTTGATGAGTGGCAGTCTTCCACCGTGCGTTTCTCGCGTAACTTTCTGCCGCGCACTGTAAAACTCTGGAACGAACTGTCACCAGCAGTATTTCCGGACCTATACGACCTACAAACCTTCAAGAAGAGAGCGTATTCCCTCTTAAAAGGCCGGCAACGCACCTGCAGCTCTTCTGATGTTGCGAGTGTCCATGGGCGACGGTAGTTGCTTTCCATCAGGTGACCCGTTTGCTCGTTTGCCCCCTTATTTTATAAAAAAAAAAAAAAAAAAAATCCACACGATGACGTAAAATAAAAAATATTTTTCATTCACATGAATGGTGATTGGTGAAACATCCCTAAATCTCCCCTAAATATAAAATTATTATTAATTTATAATATCAAAATCTCTATTCACAATCTATAACTATAGTAAAATTTCATCCCTTTCATCATCAATTTTAAATTAAAGAAGTTAGAAGGGCGGACATACAGACGGACAGACAGAAAGACCGACGGACGGATAGAGCGAAATTGTAAGGGTTTCTTGTAGTACTATAGAATCCTAAAAATGAAATATTACAATTGTTCTTTCAAAAACAAATTAGCATGACCTTATCTCATCTTGAATCATTGATCTAAAAATATATTTATAATCATAATGCTTGCTAAACACATTCACGCGTATAGATCCAACATCGATGATTTTGATACGACCTCTTGCTATTTAACAGTCATTACGTCACCTACACTATTTGATCAGCTCTCACTGAAGCTTCAGTTGCTAAATAAATCTCAATTTTAAATTGTATCGGGTACCTTAAGGGAATAAATTAGACTGTTACGTCCTCGTGGGTACATTGTTAATACTTAACGCGTACGTAAAATTTCCACATTGTAACGATCGCCCAGTTACAAAGACAGGTACGACGTAAACGGACAACACGCGACCGCAACTGATTGCTAAAACAACACTAAAAGGTATTTATGTTGGTACTCGCACACGATATGCAAGTAGCTTGGCAAACAGGGAGTGCGAAGGCGGAGGACGGAGAAAGGTTGCTAGAGTATTTTTTTTTTATATCTAAGCGTCCGAAGAACTTGGGTTACGGGGACCAGACGACTGAAGAATGTTACTATAAAATATAATAAAATATTTAGTTATAAGTATGTTATATTATAAATATTATATTAAATACACATCTACGACACACGAACATAGAAAACTTTCTTGTTCCCTCGGCGGGACTAAACAGACGACCTTCGGCACAACCACAGCCACAAAGGCCGTTATTTCAATAGAAGGCAACCATAACTGAACCGATGCTCGCTGGGGCTGAAAGGTTATCGAGTGGAGACCACGAACTGGACGTCGAAGCGTAGGACGGCTTTCCACCAGGTGGACAGATGACCTGAGAAAAGTTGCAGGGAGTCGGTGGATACTGACCGCGAGCGAGCACACTGGAAATCCCTAACCGGATGGTTAGGGAATAATTTCGCACGAATTGCTTTATTTATTAGTATAAAAGTACTATCATTTATGTGGTTAAATACAATATTATCGTACATCGCGCTATCGTACAATTACAATTTTTTACATTAAAATGTTTAGCTCTCAGAAACTTCAACTTTAATTTTCGCCGCACGGTAGAAAGAGAAGTGCATATTACTTCCTCTCTTTTCTTATCTTTTCTATCCCCAAACTTTTTTTTCAAACGTTTATACTTCAAAAATCGCGTATGCTACTTTAGCGAATCGGCCGATGCTGGCATATACCATGTGTATTATGTACGAGTATATTCGGTGAGTCTATACAAAATGAAAGGGTATGTAATCAGATCGCGATCGTTTGAGGCCCGTTTGCACCGAGCCTAACGGTCTACATTGTTTGAATAACCGAGCAACTTTAAATTTTACATCGAATTGGGAGTCGGGTGTAAGAAACAGTGTATTTTAATAGATACTGTTATCTACGAATTGGTAGACATAAATAAAATAAAAAAGCTGCATACTCATTATGTGAAAATTATGCGTAAAAATTAGACTGTAGTCCACCTAGTGATTATTATTTATAATTAATATTATTTAATAAGACTTAAGAGTCCTCGTAAATTATACTGTTTTGGTATAATATATGTATTTTTCTATAATTAGAAACGGACCTAGATTTCACTCATTTCTTTAAATTTCAAGCTGTAATATTCCAAACTTTTAATAGTGCTTGCTTAAAAATATTAATATTAGTATTAAGTGGTTTACATAAATAATTGTTTTTTTTCTATCATAAAGTTGGTAGTTGTCCTATTTCCTAAAATGTGCGAGGAATTTTAAATACTGCGATAGTTGTCACGTCATAATTTATGCTAATGTGTTAATATGCAGAGAACAAGCTTCTGAAACATTCATTAGAAGAGTGGAACAAATGAACATTTACATTTCGAAAGAGAATACGAACGGAAAAGGCTCGATATCGAATGTATTTAAATTGAGTAACTTTTAAAAGTATTTGTTACTCGCTTGTCTGAGGAAAGTTTGTTGGGTTCTCTGTCTACAAAAATGATTCAAAATGAGCAGAGATAATATCATGTGACATATCTACACGCAACATAATGTTACATCTATGCAAATACATACAAATAAAATTGAAGTGTTTGATTATTTGAGTTTGAATTAACAGCTTTGCATGGGGCATCACAAATGGCTGAGATACTATATTATTGAAATTAATTAAATATATCCAGGCATCTTAAGATAAATTATTATAGCATCTTCGCTATGTGTGACGCCCTTAGATTTATATTAATATGATAGTTTGTACGGTGTCTAAACCAAATTTTTTGTCTGTCTCTCTGTTTGTTCCGGCTAATTTCTGAAATAACAGGAGCGATTTTGACCGGATTTTCACTGGCATATCGACTGACGTTGTATAGAGTAATGTAAGCTACTTTTATCTTAGGGTTCCGTTCTAAAAAATAGGTTTCCGCTTGCTTGCAAACGAAGTTGCGGGCACCAGCTGGTTAAAAATAAAATCCCTATGGCCTCAGACTAAATAAAAAGTGATTGGTAAATTAATGAAACATTTAGTATCATATTCAAACTAAGAAACGTTCACACAGTAAAAACCCAAGAGAAAACTAATCTGTCATGCATTAGGTTTCTCTAAAGCTAAGTGACATAAAAAAAACATTTCAACTTAACATTTTAACTTTTTTAAAATCAAAAATATTTCGCATGCTATTTAAAAGCCATATACAAGAGCTGAAAGCAATATCAGTTGATCGGCCCAGTTAATACAAAGTACAGCGGGGACTGAATGTAACATACCAATAACGACGTGCCTTTATCAAGCAGTAAAAGCGGTAATGATTCATTAAAATAGCATTTAGCACAGCCATTAAAATTAAATCTCAGTTATTCCTTGTTTCGTTTTAGGACTCATAATGCCCGTTATACAGTACAACATTAAAACTGCACAGTTCGGCCACAATAGACGTATACGTAGAAGGGTGGATAGATAGACGGACAGACAAAGAGCCAGCCAGCCAGCAAGACAGATCCATGAGTAGTGCGGAACCATAAAAATTAAATTGAAGCAATTTTGTTAGTCTTATGAAAATACCCCTTATCTGTTTATGTTTATACTAACCACTAGCTGTTGCCCGCGACTACGTCCGCGTCAGCTGAGGCGGTCGCATTAATTTCGACCAAATTTGATTACCATAAAAAAGGTTATTGTGAGTCAATCTTAAAAGATAGACGTATACTGTCATGGGCATTTTTTTTTGACCATTTAAAAAAATAATTCTTTTATATATATTTTTTGGATAACTTGAACCGTTTACGCGGCGCACGCAACGGAAGCCATCAATATGAATAATTTTCTCCGTTTTTGCAACAATTTTCACTGATGCTTCGCTTATATTGGTCGCAGCGTGATGTTATATAGCCTAAAGCCTTCCTCGATAAATGGACTATCCAACACAAAAATATTTTTTAAATTCAAACCCGTAGTTCCTGAGATTAGCGCGATCAAACAAACAAACTCTTCAGCTTTATAATATTAGTATAGATAGCAAATCTTTTTGTATAATTGATGTAACTAATCTAATTGTGTTATGTAGGTTTTAAAATTAATGTTACACAAAATTGTAACTTTGATATAAACATAAAACCTTTTTTTTCTTTAATCAAGTTGTAAGTTGTTATAACTCAAGTGAGTAGTTCTGAGTGTATTAAAAAAATATTTTTTTACGTTGTCAAATACCCAATTGGTATGTAACTTATAATATACTAGCTTTTGCCCGCGACTTCGTCCGCGTTGAACAATACTTTGGGATATCGCTGAAATTTACCCGCGACTTTATTTATGACTAACGAAAGCGGAATCCTATTTTTTTAAACGGAACCCTAAAATAAAAGTAGCCTATGTTAGACCCTATAACATCAGCTATCTGCTAGTAAAAGTCCCGTGAAAATCGGTCCAGCCGTTTCAGAGATTAGTCGGAACAAACAGACAGACAGACCGACTGACAGACAGACAGACGGACAGACAAAAATTAAAAAATAAATAAATGTATTTTATTGTAAGTACCGAATATATCGTACTTTCAGATTCATTATGTAAAAAGCTGTTAATTTGAAGTTACAAACAGACACTTAAATTGTATTTAACTGTATAGATGTATAGATATTATAATGTATTATATTTTAAGATATTATCAATTTGATGTTTATAAAATAACTAAACTATTTAACTAAAGTAAACTAAACTAAACATTAACCCGCACCCGCATCCCGCCGTGGTGACGCCCACTCCGCAACGGGCCGTGCAGCAGGAATCGTAATATTTTAATTTCGTCATAACTTCAAAACCAAACGTCCAATTTTGATCATTTAAAGACCAAATATTATCTACATAAACTGTACTTGGTGATGAAATAATTTATTTTGATAAGGATTAATAACATGAGTAAAATAAACGCATTTAAATGTAGTCCAAAAAAAATTCAAGATTTCTAAATAAAAAAATGGTTATTGTGCCTCACTCGACCTAGAGAGGTATAGTGTGTCGCGGACTTTTTTGTAGATATTTATAAGATCTACAATTAATTAGAACATTTTATGGTTCTATCTTTTATAGTTTAGGCAGCGTACGCAAAATAAGTAACTTTTCTGGTTGATTTTTTACACCTTGTGTCCGAAAAACCCAAATATCTTACGGAACCCTATTTCTTTCCAAAATAAAATTTAGCCTATGTTACTCGTAGATAATGTAGCTTTCGAATGGTGAAAGAATTTTTGAAATCGGTCCAGTACTTTTTGAGCCTATTCATTACAAACAAACAAACAAACAAACAAACAAACATACAAACAAAGTTTTCCTCTTTATAATATTAGTGTAGATATAGTAATACTCATACCTAAAGGAAATAAAGGTGATTCGATTCGTCCAAGTAGAAATAAAATCTTTCTCTCGGGAAATTACTTTTGGTCGGCGATAAAATTAAAAATTACCCTAATCCATATAAACCGTCAGTGTGATATTTCATCCAAATCAATTAAGCAGTAACATACAGACAAACAAACTTAAATTTTGTAATGCTTATAAGATTCTTTACTATAGCTTAAGTATTTAGTTTAATTGAGATCTTATCTTTTCCTAATTTATAGCGTTTTAGGCGTTTCTTTTCTCTTTAACGTTTTTTGTAATTAAAAGTATTGTTTACCTTGCCGTGGCCTCGGCTGCCTAAATCTTGTTATGGAGGTAAATAGGTAAGCTTATTAAGGACATATTGAAACGAAAAGAGAATTGTCTTGGGTATAAACATTAAAATCTGAGCTACGATTTGTAGGCAGTTGTTAGTACAAGCCTGTCCATATATTATATCCGCCACAGTTTAGGTACCTAATATTTATAATGTTATTATAATAAATATAGTCGCCCTGTGGCCGAAATTCGACCATAATTTCATGTTCATATTTTAATTTGTTTAATTAAATAATAAAAAATACATAATAAAAATAATTGTATCAACTTTTTTAAGTTGCGTTTGCCTCTTAGATACGCAATAAAAATGTAAATGTTGTTTATGGTTTGTGAAAATTAATTGATAAATTGACATTCAAAGAGAATGTAAAGCTATACTACGTATTAAGAGGTGGCACTCCGAATAAAAAATAATAATTTCGAAATTCAAAATTATACCGTAGCTTTTTTACGTATTTATACCTTCTAAAGTGCAAAAGATTCAAGTCTACAATGAAAAAAAAAAATAAAAAAAAACTATACGTAGGTATTGTTTTCAATTTTATTTTGGGACCCAATTATTAGGTTAAAAATGTAAATAAAACAATAAACAACAAAACAATTACTATAATTCGATCGTTTTTATTGCATTAAAAAAATACAAAAGTAAGGCTTCATTCCCACGAGCGTTTTTATGTGATCACGAGATTCACGACTAATAAACTACACTATAAATAAAACTTTGCACTAATACGACACAGCTAAAAATTGTATACACTTGACACTTCAATTTTCAGCTCTATTGTAGATTAAGTGCAGAGTTCTATTTACAGTGCAGTTTTTCCTGTCGCGTCACGACTCGCGACCACAAAAAAACTCTCGTGGATACGAGGGCTCAAAGTTGGTAACCAAAATATTTCAGATTACCACATAATTATACGACATAGCCTGATTAACTTCAGCGGTTATCCTTTGGTGCAAAATAGATTGAAATATTTTCATGTTGTCTTATTTATTATTGCGTGCCCTTGAAATTGGAATCCAGTACGTCTGCAAATTATGAATTTATATTACATTTTACTTATTCTCAATACTAACAAAGGTGAAACTAAATGTTAAAATTAGATTAATAAGTATGCGGTAAAACAATAGTATTAAAAATAAAGTACCTCCATAATTATTATTTGGCATGTACCTATTTAAAGTTTTTACTGACTGGCAGACATATCAAAATATATTAGGTAGGTAAGCAATGTGACTTTGTTTTAAACAATATTGCGTGCCTTAATAAACATTCGAATCTTATATTATTAATAGAGAAACTTTACAATCTTAAATCTTAGCATGCATATTAAAATCACTACACAATAAAATTCATTTATTGAAACAAATAATAATAATAATATGTACGGACGCTTCACACCACGTCAATCTGGCGCCGTGCTAAGTATCCGAAGAACTTGTGTTACAGGTAGATACCAGAAAACAGGAAGTATATTAATTAATAGGTACCATGTTAATACTATACTTAAGTATATTTAAGACTTTTGTTATATTATACACATACATAATATAGGTACACATCCATGACCCAGGAACTTAGAAAAACTTTTTGTTCCTTCGGCAGGATTCGAACCTGCGACCCCCGGCTTGAGCACCAAAGCGCTGAACTGCTGAACCACAGAGGTCGTCAAACAAATATAATCTTTAAATGTCTCTTTTGAATAAAACGAGAAGTTAACATATGGTAAAATTTTATACAAATACCTACTCACCGATATTCTTTGACTTAAAACATGTTTATATAGTGGCTATATACATGAACCTATTTGATATAAATCACTGTTTCATCATTATAAATATGATTTCGAGGTCACTTCACTAAAAATTACAGTTTTTTACAATAACAAAACATGAGTTAACAAATTTTGTAAAAGTTGAAAATAATTTTTCAAATGTGTAGAATAGAATTTCGTAGTTTGAAATTTAAAATTAATCCTCTATTTCTGTTTAACCAATCACAGGCGATGTGTGAAAGAGTACACACGATAAAAGAGCGAGCAAGGTATGTAGTTTGCACAGACGATAGTCAGGTATAGTTTTGGATTTCGAACGCCAATACTTACGATAGGAAGTTGCGACACCCTGTTGACATTGACATGGGACGCGTGTCAATGTATCAACGTCGCATCGTAACACAAAACACGCTATTACTCGCGGAGCACACTAACCAAAATTGGTCCGACTCGGGCCAATTCGAGTCTTCATTTTTACGCGTTTATAACATATCTAATATTATATATGTTGGAGAAACGTCGTCCTCCACATCATTTTCAGTAGTGGTTGCTCGTGTGGGCGTCATCGAGGGTAAAATGCGGGCACAAAACACAATGATCACTGGTAAACACTAATTTATTAAATGTGTAACAGTATTTTTACTACTCACTAATTTATTTTTGGTAAAACAGTAATTTAAAATTATTTTAAGATCGAGCAGTGGGTTCAGGGCACCGATCTTACTTTAGTTAGTAAGCACAAAATATATTCCTCAACTACGATCCAACTCGATCGACAAATCACACTCAAATGTATCTCAATCACTGTCCGCACCTCTAAAGCAAAGATGGCGCCTCGACCCCACTCGAGGCGCGCGCGCGCTCTGCTCTGATTGGTCGTTAACAAATAATTACGATTTAATTTTAATTAAGGCTTTTACGTTAGATAAAGATGTTACAAATTATCTTAAATTAAATAACGAATTTAACAGTAATCAAATGAATTTTAAGGCTAACTAAATTGTAAACAATCAGTATTGCAAGCAATCAAGACACAACTCGACTCATGACTTCCTCCGACATATAATATTTTTAATATTATATATCTATGCCTGTGACGTAATATTTACGTAAGGATTTTATGTTTGTAAATAAATATTAATAAAGTAAGTAAGTATCAAAAGTAAGTGCTCAATACCATGATTGCGAACTTTTTCATTTTTTGTATTAGTAGGATCTACGTTACGTCTACGAGTTTCGTAGCAATTGTCGTAGCACTCTACAGTCATTATTTCAGACAAATCTCAGCACGACTTTAGTGACTTTTTTCATTCTGTGTTATCCCTACCTACCCTACGAGTACTATCTACCTACTATTATGACGTCACCCTCTCTCTCGTCTCATCAAATACGCTGCGAGCGTACAAAAAGTAAAGGGGTGCAAATAATTATTATTCTTTGTGATACGAATACTCCACATAATTGTGGTATAGAAAACACTAGAATCTAGATTTAACTGTGGTTTTGTTTGTATGGTTTTGTTATAAGACAATATTTATTTGGTGCGTCTATCTATTACATAACGGTTGTCGAAAACTGAGCCAAGAAGCTGTGTATAGC
The DNA here is from genome assembly GCA_905404095.1 of Glaucopsyche alexis. Classification (NCBI taxonomy): domain Eukaryota; kingdom Metazoa; phylum Arthropoda; class Insecta; order Lepidoptera; family Lycaenidae; genus Glaucopsyche; species Glaucopsyche alexis. Next base: position 6,405,242 of record FR990042.1, read on the forward strand.
ATTAAGTAACTCTGTCTGTCTATAACACAATTACCTACGCCTAAACCACCGAACAGATTTTGGAAACTTGGTACAGGGATAGATTAGAATTGAGCAACGAAGTAGACTATGTTTTTCGCGGCAAAATGTATGATTCCTAGTCGATAAACAGACTGACGACAAATTTCTGGGCGCACGAAGTTAAGCGAAACAATATTCTAGTAAGCTAATAATTTCACATTATGTAATTATTATTGGGTAGTTATAACGTTAACGATGCTTAGACATGGCAAGCGAATAAAAATCTAACTAATACATAAATATAACGCTTATTTATGCTCATAAAAAGCATGTTTACATCGATATAATGTTACAATAGATAATGATGACCTTAGTGGCTCAGTAGTTTCGAATTCCGCCGAAGGAACAGAAAGTTGTCTGTGTTCCTGGGTCATGGATGTGTATTAAAAATGTGTATAATATAAGGCTTGGTAAAATCAATTACGGAATCTTTGAGCACGTCATTTATGTGTAAAGACATTTAGACAAAAAAAAATTTGAAACTCGTGTAAAATAATTAATAAAAAATTTAATTACATTGCAAGAAATTAAATCTATTGCATAATATCGACCGCGCGCGAACAGCTGTTCAGATATGACCTCGAATGACCTTTCCTGGTGTATGTAATAATATGTATCGCTGACTCTGTCATGCTACATCTGCTGTTCTTGTTTGACGCTTTATGCACTAGATTTAATTTCTTGCAATATTTTAATTTAATAATTTTAAATTGTATTTTTTTTCCACGACTTAATTTTTTTTTGCCTAAACGTCTTTACACAAGCAACAAATCACGTGCCCAAAGATTCCGTAATTGATTTTATCGAACCTTTTATTATAAGGTTCGGTAAAATCAATTACGGATATATTTATTATAGTAAGAATCTTAAATATTATATTACTAAGTATACTTGTATAAAACAAAAGTTCTTAGATAACTTACCACGGGACCAGATTGACGTGATGTGAAATCGTTTATAGATATATTCTATACTATATATATGTCACCGTAAAATTGTAAAAACCGTTAGATTGTAAAATAACTAACGAGATTGTAAAAATATGTTGAAAGATTAAAAACTATATATTTATAACTAGCGACCCGCCCCGGCTTAGCACGGGTACAATACTGATACTAATACTACAGAATGTCTTTAAACCTCTGACAAAACGGGCGAAATTCAGTCAAAAGTTCAAAACAAACAGAAACAAATTAATATAGGTACCTACTAAAACTCAATGAAATAAGTAGGTGGGTATACTTTTATCGTACGAAATACTTATACTCTTCAGGACTAACAATACAACAAACACTAAATAAATAGGTATTCAAGTAACTATCCATCAAAGTTACAACGAACACAAAACAAAAAATTACCCAATAATCTAAACTCCGCACGCGCACTCCCGCCTTGGTGACACCCACTTCGCAACGGGCTGTGCAGCAGAAATCGTAATATTTTAATTTCGCCATAACTTCAAAACCAAACATCCAATTTTAATCATTCACAGACCAAATATTATCTACATAAACTGCACTTAGTGATGAAATAATTTATTTTGATAAGGATTAATAGCATGAGTAAAATAAACGCGTTTAAATATAGTCCAAAAAAATTCAAGATTTCTAAATAAAAAAATGGTTGTTGTGCCTCACTCGACATAGATAGGTATAGTGTGTCGCGGACTTTTTTGTAGATATTTATAAGATCTACAATTAATTAGAACATTTTATGGTTCTATCTTTTATAGTTTAGGCAGCGTACGCAAAATAAGTAACTTTTCTGGTTGATTTTTTACACCTTGTGTCCGAAAAACCCAAATATCTTACGGAACCCTATTTTTTTCCAAAATAAAATTTAGCCTATGTTACTCGTAGATAATGTAGCTTTCGAATGGTGAAAGAATTTTTGAAATCGGTCCAGTACTTTTTGAGCCTATTCATTACAAACAAACAAACAAACAAACAAACAAACAAACAAACAAACAAACAAACAAACAAACAAACAAACAAACAAACAAACAAACATACAAACAAAGTTTTCCTCTTTATAATATTAGTGTAGATCTAACGAAAAATAATGTGTGAAATTATAGGCAGCATTATTCGCGTCGGCAGTCTATCAACATTTTACAATTTACTAGTTTTATTACAATCTAACGCTTTTACAATTTTACGGTGACATATACAACGTGTAGGAATAAAGGAGTGATAATATTTAAGGGTGTGTTTGTGTTCCTTATAGAGAGTTCACTATGAAAGTATCAGCGCTGAATGAGCAATTATTTTTTTTTCACTTTTGTATGGGGAAACTTGCGACACTGGAGGGCTTTCCCATACAAATCGCAAAAAAAATTTTGCTCTTTCAGCGCTGCTACTTTCACAGTGATAAAGAGTATAAGGAACACAAACACACCCTTAAATATTATCACTCCTTTATTCCTACACGTTGTATATTAATATTATAAAGAGGAAAATTTAGTTTGTGTGTTTTGTTTCTTTGTTTGCATTAAATAGGCTCCAAAACTACTAGACCGATTTTGATAAAATTTGGCAGAGATGTAGAGTACACCACAGGAAAGGACATAGGCTACTTTTTGCGGAATGCGGAAAAATTCACGGTTTCCGTAAAAATAACCATTGCACGCACGAAGTCGCACTGCGCACTATAATAAACGTTTTATTCGTTCTTCTTCGTATTATACTGACGTAATGACTGATGGTGTCATCAGTCGCGGTAAACTTTTTGTCATGAACTACAGAAATATTTCAATGATAAATAAACCATTTTCAGCACGTAAAGACGTAAAGGCAGCAGGAGTTAAGATCCACTAGCAAATTGGCAAGTTCAATATTCTATTCCCAAAGTGGTTTTCATAGGTTGCGACTACGTACACGGATTATGTGGCGCGAACGCGATTTACAGTTCCATTACACCCATTTTACGCTGTTTTGCTTTTATTTTTTGTTATTTATTTGTCTTTGAAAATAAACAACTTTAGGCGCGTTGAGAGAGCAAATTTATCACACGGTTTGTGTCATGACTCGAGCTTCACATCTAACCAATCTTTCCACATAATATTTGTCGCAATTTATTCCGCAGGTTAGTTAGACGGACGGATAATTAATTATTTCAACCTTTGCGGTTAAAAGGTAACATACAGTTAAGCTGGGGTCTACTGATTGATACACAAATTAATTCAGGATCTAACCTTCCGTGTAACTTACGTTTGTATTTACAGTGATAAACATTCTATCTACGAAGACCAAGCTATCTATGGAGAAGATACCATAGATACGTTGTGGATGGTCAGTAGATAGGTCGTTCTACCTGAAACAAACTTTCTATAGACAATGTTCAATTTGATAGATTGTAGATAGATATATAGATCCTTCTACGTAGAGGTAATGCTTTAATTTAAAGAGACAATTAAAATTTTTAGTAAATGTTGTTCTCTGAAGGTGTATTATATGATTGTAATACTTTTTCTAAGATTTATTTATACTTTATAAAATGAGGCTGGAACAAGTTTTTTGGTGGTGATAAATACATATAAATCGATGAACCGTTCCGCCTGAGCCGACCGTGCAAGCGAGAGCGCGGAACAAGCGACAGAGAAGCACGACCGGCCTAAGCGTTCGGCTTGTGGTGACGTTATCACGTAAAATTATAGCCCGCAAAGAGCATAGAGAATGGATGCTATAAGGCAAAGCGACAGACAACCATTTTATTTTCAAACTGAATAGACGATTCAAATACTCGTACTCTACTATTTAATTTAATACGACATATTTTTTGATGACAAATATAATTAATTAATTTTCATATGCATATGTAGGTTAACGGAGGATATAAAGTGAATGCTTAATAAAAGGAAGTGCTTATGGAATGTTAATGCAAATTTTCATCAGTAGTTAGCTTCAGTACGCCATATATCTATATTAAAGACATAGTTATTATAATCGTAAAACTTAATAGAGAGAGAGTCTGACAGTCATAATAAACATATTAACTGAGATGAGGTAAAATTTGATGAAAAGATAACATAGTATTAAATAACTAATATCATATAAACTAACATACAAAAGTACGATATTGTAACTATCCCATTATTTTAACTGGACTCTCTATTTATATATTTAAACAAACTCAATAATTCTAGTATTAAACGTGAACGAAATTGGTCCGTACTTCGTTACATGATATAATATATTATGCACGTCGAAGTTATAGCTAGGGAGCTGGTGGCAAATTAGATATATGATTTCGTTGTCGTTTATACTAAGACGATGTTCTGTATTCTTTGTGTTGTCTGCAACTATGTGAACTAGAGAAAAAAATAGTGGCAAGCTCAGATAGCTCTGAGTTTTTTTTATTATTTCGTTATTTTCATAAAACTGACAAATATATATTTTCATAAAACTGACAAAAATATATTTTATAAATTATAACGTATTAAATAAATTTTAAATATAATTTTGAATTTAGCGGGGATTCTCCCCATACATGAAATGATTTCAACTTCTGTATAGTAAGCATTAGATCATATACCCAAAATATACTTACGTAATTGATTTTACCAAACCTTATATACGTAAATTGCTTACCAGCTCCCTAAAACATAAACTGAACTTTTAATTAAAATAATATGATAGTATTATTTTATTATTATATTATTGTTATTATTTAGTATTATTTATTTTAAAGTATTATTACCTACTTATTAGTATGCTCAAGTTACATTTATAGTATTCATAGTAGTTATATGTATAGTGATGTATATGTCACCGTAAAATTGTAAAAACCGTTAGATTGTAATATTACTAGGGATATTATAATAAGCTGACAGATTGTCAAATACAAATTTCTCCATACAATTGTACGCATTATATTTCGTTATACAGTCCTACACGTGATATTTATATTTTTTTAACGCCCGACGCAATAAGAGGGATGTTATAAGTTCGATGTGTCCGTGGCATCGTAGCTCCTAAACGAAAGATCCAATTTAAATGCGGTTTTTTGTTTGAAACTGACTAATTTCCTAGCTATAATTCGTCGTCATCGGCACCCTCTTTGGGGGTTACTTTTTTTTTAATTTTGTTTATTCTAGTAAAACACAAGGCGCACATTACGATTAAGATGTAAAAACCAAACCGTGAGTATAATAAACGTATTCAGAGATGCTCGAACTTTTTCACATCTACATAACATTTTCGCCGGAAAGTTTTTGCGGCATTAGCTGCGTGCTTGCGTCCTTTTTTACTCAAACAAAAACCGTTCGGTCATGGTACCTACTAATGTCGCTAAAATTTTTACACTTTAAAATGTGCGGGAAATTGCTTTTGTATTATATGCATGTGCATAAGTTTTTCGCAATAGCGATGATAAATGGTGACGTGAGTGTGAAATATATTATTAAAAAAATATATATGTTGCTAAAATTATCTCGCTCGTGAGCAATTGGTTTGTTCATAATATCTTACTAATATTATAAATGTGAAAGTTTGTGAGGATATATGGGTGGATGTTTGTTCCTCTTTCACGCAAAAACTACCGAATGGATTTCGATGAAATTTGGTATGGTACTAGTTTAGGTTCTGGATTAAAACATAGGCTACTTTTTATCCCGGAAAAGTACATATTCCCGCGGGATACCCGATACCATATTTACGCGGGCGGAGCCGCGGGAAACAGCTAGTTGCTTCATAGTCCCGAACTCCATTTCTAGTTTTAACTTAGACTTTCATTTAACTTTGACTGCAGAATCATAAGTGAATCGTTTATCATAAAGTGATTTTTGGAGTTTGGACTAATCAAAATGCATTCGACGTTGGCTTGACGCGTTTTGATTGGTCTAAACTCCAAAATCAGTAGACGATAACGAGACGATTCACTTGTAATTAAATCAAAGTAAAATGAAAGTCTAAAGGTAGCCTTCCGATGCACGCGACGCGCGACTTGAAACCGCGACCCAAGGTACGTAGTAACTATTTAGTAGTTTTGATTTTGATTTTGTACCTTTACCAATTCTGCTAAATAAAACCATGCATTAATACAATTACAATCAAGTCCCGATGCGCTAAAACTCTAAAATGTTGTTTTTATGAACGTTAAACCAACGTGAAACGCACTCTGATTGGTCGAAACGTCATAAAATCCGTTCATGGTAATATGTCGCTACACTTTCAATCCAAACAAAGTAAAGTTAAGTCTACTTTAAAGACGAGAATTGAGGTGCTGATTTGCTAGTTGCAGTCGCGGCTCGTGTCTCGCGTCGCGGTCGCATAGATCGAAAGACTACCTTTAGTCAAATAATAATCGGGGTTCTGATATAAGGAAGATCTAGTCGAGTAAAAGATAACTTTGTGTTTTTTTAAATTACGTACAAAAACACTCCTGCCGCCAAAACTTTTATTTTGAGTTTTAAAACGAATAATGCGCTATGTGGTCACCGAAATAGTGATAAATCAAATTGGAGAGTCGACAAATTGTGCCACAATTGTTCTACAATTACCGGCGTTTAACGATTCGCTTTCGGTGTAGGTAGTCGAACAACGACAGGTGTGAAAACGTCGGTTCTGTTCTGCTTTTATAAACGAAATGAATGAACGAAATGAACCAATAAAATAGTGAAATAATTTATTTATAATATTATTATAGTAGCCGCTAACTACATTATTAAAGTAACCGTTTTTAAGTTTCCGTAGTATTCAAGGAAATAGTAAATAATATATTTTACTATATATACGAGACAATCTTGTATTTTTATATATAATCGTAATCCCGAAAACGGCTGCAAGTAATACCATGAAATGTAGTATGCAGACACCTTTGGGGGACAAAAATGATCTAGTTAGGTCTTATCCCCGGGAAACTACGCATTTTTAAGCTACACGTATTTTCTTTCGTCGTTTAATCAATAATTTCAATTCTGTTATGTGAGTCCGATTCAGGCAGATTGGTATGCTTATGTATATTTTTTGCTTAGTTCGAAAATTCGGAATATTTCAAAAATTCGGGGTTCGAATTCCGGTCAGATAAATATTTTTATGATTTTTTTTATTTATTTGAATTTCTCAGAACTGCGAGCTGTAGTGTATTGACATTTATAATAATAAATATAAAGCACGCACACTTATGGGGCGTGGTATCGGTGTGAGAGTGGTAGGGGCTGAGCGAGTGGTGGGTAGAGATGTGATAAACGGCTTAAAATTAAAAGTTAACTTATCCGTTATTAAATATTCAAAAGCAACTTTTTTAACTGCTTAGTTGCTTATTTGCTTATCTACTTATTGCCACTTATAAGTTATAATGTTTTTTGTGCTTATTTTACGTTTTTCGATCGCTTAAACTGATTTAAATTAACTTTCCTTCGTACTTTGCAGGCTTAGGATTGTCTGAAATCTGAATAATTATTAATATAATAATATGAACTCATAAAAATGTTTTTACATGTTGATAATATGCATTAATCTTAAATGTTGCTTATCATTAGTCATAGTTGATTTATAGGATAACAATCATTACACATCGCCACTTTTTCCACCTCATTTCTTTCAAAGTAGTTCCATAAACTACTGTTCCAATTCACGTTGTTTAGTCGTCATCTTACGACAAAAACTTAATAAACTTAATACTAAAACACTACACGAAAAGTTTATATTACGTCCATATGGACCATTATTATATTTATTATTAACATTAAAAGTTCACGGTAAGCCACCAAAACACCACTATTACGATTAAAATACGAATTATTGCGTAACGTAATATAACGTGTTTTCGTCAACCCGCAAAGCGCAACTAACAAAAAGTGAATAAACACGAAAAAGCATATTACCTAGTTATAAGTACAAAAAATAAGCCGTTTAAATAAGTGATGAGCTACATTAAAGAATTTTCACTCTTATTGCGCTGTCATAAGAACTATTTTTCTTTGCTCATACCACACTTATGGCTTTATGACTATAAACGATATAAACGATAAGTTTAAGTGATAAACGCTTAAATTTTTAAACGACTTTTCAACTTATTTATAAAAGCACGTTTTTTTAAACGCTTTACGTTTAAACGGCCATCTCTAGTGGTGGGAGTCTCCCACGCACCCGCTGGTACTATCATTCCTTTACCGACCGCCGACCAGAGCGGGTGTGCTTTACAGCAATATACAAGTGTTTCATTTACCAACTCCTATTCTACACGAGCAAAGTACTTTATATTATTATAGTAAAGTAAATATTATAGTAAAGGGCTCCGAATTACTCGAGGAACCATGGTGGAAGGAAGATATTTTTATCACAATGTATTATAGCTCACATAATTAATCTACTTTTTACCGACATATATATAAAAAAACTGGCCAAGTACGAGTCGTACTCGCGTACCGAGGGTTCCGTACAAACCTGTAGTAATTTTGTTACAGCTTAATACCTTTATAGAAATATAGACCTGAGTATTTGATATTCATTTCAATTTAATACCTCTACGCGTTCATGAGGAAAGGGGTTGTAAGTTTAAAATTATTAAAAATATTTTATTATAATAATATGATGTAACAAAAAAATTACGGTTTTCGCAATAATTGTTCCTTTATTTGTGCTATAAGACGTTGCTTCATACCAAATTATCGAAAATTTGCGGAAATTTGCGCCTTAAGCGGCTGTATATTTTGATTGCGTTGGCTTAAAAATTTTTTCACAGCTCCGAGGGACAGTAGACCTGAGTATTTAATATAAATTCCAGCTTGATACCTTCACGCGTTCCTGAGAAAAAGGGTCTTGACAGACTGACGGTCGGACAACAAAGTGATCCTATAAGGGTTCCGTTTTTTCTTTTCGAGGTACGGAACCCTAAAAACAAAGAGAACTGATAGTAGTATTGATAATAATAACGTAGCCGAGCCGTACGTAGGAAAATAGGCCAAATTTATTTATCCGATCCAAAAATTGCGGTACATATTCTAATTTTAAAATATCCAATGCGCAATAAAACATTTGCGAAATATAAACTAACAAACAACATAGATAAAATACACAGAACTCACATAAAGAAAAATACAATTTTGAATATAAAGTTGCGACTTTATACATGAATATCTGTATATTGGTTACTTACCGGAAATGAAATACTGTCGATGCGCCGAATACTGCAGATACTATATATAAATACAGTTTAAGGCAATAGAGCACCTCAGAAAAATTTCCCCAGCGAATCCAATCATGAAACTAAAAGTGTTGTATCTGATCGTAGAGGGCATACGAATAACAATCTTATTCGTACAGTATAAGAGCTATATTCTACTGTGTTTACAAGAAAATATAAATTTTATCCCCTTATTTTATGAAATATAAAGTTAAATATCGTAAAATAACATTTAATTTGCTGATAGGAAACTGTATATCTTGCGAGTGTCCGTCTTATTGGGGTAAAAATTGTTTTGAGATTTTGGGGCTAAGGGCACGAATGTAAATAATTTAAAAAAAATGTAGAATAAGGTCAATAACAAGCTAATGGTAAGTGATCACCATCCGTGATCTTATCACCATCCGAATAAATACTTACTAGTTCGCTGTCGGTTTTTTAGCGAAACGTTTTTCCAAAACTGTTTTATTTGTAACCATGATGTCTCCAGCCGAATCATTCGTGACGAAGCATGGTGTAAGCAAAGCTTTTATTGCAGACAGTTAAATAACCTAGTGAAAGGCGAGATGATCTAAAATCAATAAGCCATTATTTACTCATTGAAATTCTTACCGCAGATGTTCGCTTGTTTCTTGTTCCAGCAAATATTTAAATACATAGCACGTTTAAATACATTTTAGTTATTTGAAACTTTAGTCCTACTAATATTATAAATATGAAAGTTTGTGAGTTTGTGTATTTACGCGGGCGGTGCCGCGGATAACAGCTAGTTTTTTTTTGTTTACGTTCTGAACGTTTGGAAATATACTCAATTGATCAGAAGCGATCGGGTAAAAATTTATGTAAATTTTTACCCGACTACGGCGAAGCCAAAAGGAAAGGTATTTAAGAATTTTAAAACTTTAAACTGCTCTGCTGAACAATTTGATTTTTTTTTGGCACTTGGGTATACATAACCCTATTTAACCGTCGATAGATAGCATCTTACGAGTTTATCTAATTGTCATTCATACTAACCGCTGTATTGTAATTGGAATTCACGTGGGACCGCGTGTCGTGGCGTGGGAGGCGTGTTTTCAAGTTTAATTCCAACAGGAACATCCTGTACTATCCTTAAGATAGCCAGCGCACATTACAAGCAAACAGCTCTTAGGATATTTAAATTTTTACACGTTGACGTTTGTCAATCCGTCATAAGATTTATATACATTATATTATTTTTTGTCTATCGAAGAGACAAATGAACCCTTCTATAAAAGTTTTTCTTCTTCTTATAAAGTTCACGCTTAAAAATTATAATATGAATTATGGGTGAATTTCGACTCTGCTAATTCACTAGTGTGCTAACCTACTATTTTACCTAATAATAAGTAAAATATTGATATTATTATATTGCTATTATTTGATCAACTATCAAATAATCCACCCAATTTGCTAACCAATCTTTTATCACCCTAGCGATCTACAATAGCCCTGTATAACAAACACAGACCTAGCTTTTCGCCAATCAACGCTATCTCTATAAAATATAATTATTGTTTAAAACGATGGTTGGGTAATTATAATTTTATATTAGTCCTGTAAAGTTAAGATTAGCAGCTATCGTTCGCTTAATATATAATTATGTAGGGTTAATTTAATGGAAGAAATCCCAGGAGTTTATCACCATCATCATTGACGACCTCTGTGGCTCAGTGGTTGAGCGCGTCAGCTGGAGGTCCCGTGTTCGAATCCCGCCAAAGGAATAAAAACGTTTTTATATTCCTGGGTCATGGATGTGTATACTGTATAATATGGTATAATAAAAATCTTAAATGTAACGTGTGTATTAAATAATATATTTCCAATGTCTGGTACCCGTACCACAAGTTCTTCGAAAACTTACAACGGCACCAGATCGAAGCTCTAGAAACCAGAACCTCAATTCTCGTATTTAAGTAGACTTTCATTTTACTTTGATCGTATTGTAAGTGAAACGACATGTTACCATAAACTGATTTTATAAAGTTTCGACCAATCAGAACGCGTTTCACGTTGGTTTGACGTTTACGAGAGTACCGTTTGACAGTTTAAGCGTAACGGACTCGATTGTAATTTTATTATTGCAGGTTTTATTTAGCAGAATTGACCCTCAGGTGTGGAAGCATCGATAGGTATTATTACCATTTGTCTCTAATACTTTATCTACAGTGTGCGTTAGGTTTTATTGTTGTTATTCCAAGTATTTCGAAGTTGTACAGTACGTTCTAACTCCTTTGCGTTTAAAACTTTAATAACTATTTTGATTAAGTCGTTAAGTTTGATTCTAACAGGTATGGTATTGCAATACGAGTATAACTACACGACACAGGTATTTTTATAGGTTTATAGGTTACAAGTTAAATAATACCCATTTATTTTCAGTGAAATAAATAATCATTTTCTAATTAAATAATGAGTTTCTAACAAAAAATTAAACTGCCGAAGAAACTGGAATACAAAATGCTCACTCAAAGCTTACTCAAGCAATTTTGAGTTGGCGCCAAACGAAATTTACTAATTACTTACTACATAAATGTACAATACTTATGTTACGTTATTATTTAATTTACTTATTTGGCGCCGACTCAATATTACATAGTATTATGTATACCTACTTACATTAGGTTACTTGTAGTTATTATCTATACTAATATAATAAAGAGGAAAAGTTTGTTTGTTCGTTTTCTTGCATTGAATATGCTCCGAAAATCCTGGACCGATTTTGACGAAATTTGGTACAGATATAGATTAGACCACGGGGAAGGATATAAGCTACTTTTATCGCGGCAAAATGTACGGTTACCGTGGGATTTCCTTACATCTAGTTGTTAAATAAAAAAGGTTTACGATTTTTGCTTTTCAGTTTTTTCGGCGGTTTAATTTTTTTGTTAATAACTTATTATTTTATACTTTCTTGCGGCTAGAATCTTTTAATCTACTAATCACTATTAACTACGTCATGATTATGCTCATTAATTGTGAGTTGTAATAAACTTCTCAGCATTAAAAACTGGGAGCGAATGATGATGATGGTAAATATAAATTTCGGAATAGCATATGTTCGAATATATCGAAATAAGTGTAAAAGACTATGAGAAGTTCCTATATCAATACATGAAGCATAATATGTATCGGGTGATGATGATGGTATTGATGATGATGATTACTGTAATTGGTATAATTATTATGCTTGTAGTTTTTCAAATTACACTAAAATTCCCAAACATATATCTTTAAAGATTTTGTAAACCACTGAACAGAGTGGTTTGAGATCTAAGGTGTATGTACGTACATACATTGGCACAAAATCGTAATTTTTGGTAGCATATAGGGGTTACTCAAAAATAGGTCAAAACCACTATATGTGTCCATATAAATATCGAAGAGTTCCTTTTATTTCTCATGGAATCATCACCAGGTTTTCATCATCATCATTTGGTGACCATGGGACCAACTTAGAAGTAAACTTTTTACAATAAAAAAAACAACCTTACGGCAACGCTCATATGTTATAAATTATAATACTTATAATATACCTACTCTTGATGTGTAAGTACGTGTTGTAAAAAATTGCTAATTATTTCACCTTAAATATTTATTCTACACTAGCTGTTGCCCGCGACTTCGTTCACGTCAACTGATGGCGCAATAATGCATTAATTTCGACCCAAATTTGATTAACATAAAAAAGGTTATAGTGAGTCAATCTTAACAGATTTTTTATATCATTTAAAGAGGAATAATTCTTTCATAGATATTTTTTGGGTAACTTGAGCCGTTTACGCAGTGCACGCAACGTATGCCCTCAAATAAAGCTCAAATATGAATATTTTTCCCCGTTTTTTCAACATTTTCACTGATACTTCGCTCCTGTTAGTCGCAGCGTAATGTTATATAGCTTAAAGCCTCGACAAATGGACTATCTAACACAAAAAGAATTTTTCAATTCGATTTAGCAGTTCCTGAGATTAGCGCGTTCAAACAAACAACGTAAGCCCTCAAAGATGAATAATTTTCCCCGTTTTTTCCACATTTTCCACTGTTTCTTCGCTCCTATTGGTCGCAGCGTGATGCTATACATATAGCCTAAATCCTTCCTCTATAAATGGACTATCCAATACAAACATTTTTTTTCAAACCAGTAGTTCTCGAGATTAGCGCGTTCAAGCAAAAAAAAACTCTTCAGCTTTGTAATATTAGTATAGATAGCTGTTGCCCGCGGCTCCGCCCGCGTAAGTGACACAGTGGCCTATTAACATTATATGTATAATGAGGCTGGGAACACTCTTCTTTACTTCCTATTCTGCGAATTTAGTTTGAGTTGATGTGCCACAATAAAGGGCCACAGTAACCCACGGGAACCGTATAATATGTCTCGCGATAAAAAGTAGCTTAAAGTTGTAGACCACGAGGAAGAATACTTCCTCGTGGTCTACTTTATATCTGTGCCAAATTTCATGATGATAGGTTTAGTAGTTTTTACGTGAAACTGTAAATAAAATTTTCCACGGGAACCGTACATTTCCCTGCGATCAAAAGTAGCCTATATCCTTTCTCAGGCTACACTCTCTGTATCTGTGTACCAAATTTCGTTACAATCGGTTCAGTAGTTTTGGCGTGGAAGACGGACAAACAGACACACACTTTCCCATTTATAATATTAGTATGAATGTATTATGAAGACAATATGTATTAAATGCAGCATTCGCAAATATTTAAGTGCCTACTTTTTCAAGAGTAAGATTTTCATCAATTTTAACTTTTTAATATTCTTGTCTAGTTATGTTCTTGTCAACATGATGACAATATATTAAGTCAAATTAAAAATAAAGCTCCCCACTCACGGGCTATCGATTGCTTTGATCAAATTGGAAATTAATTCGTATTTGAAAGTAAATTGCTAACGATAAACTATTACACAAAATGATTACTGTAAGACCTACCAGCTAGTTTTTGCGGTGGGAGTCAAAAGTTGGAACAAAATTTATGCGTATATATACGAGTTTCATATAAAAAGTATAGTAAGGCGGTCCTAGGATCTCAGACTATATTCAATTTTTATCTAAACCGATTTACTTGCAACTACGAGGCCAGTAAATGTTTAAATTGTAAAGAATAAATCGATCGATCGCTTGTGAGTGGGAGCTTTAAATCAAAAGCACTAAGGAGTATTTATATCAACTTTAAAGCAAATCGCTCCCAAACAACTTTCTTTCGCTTTTTATTCCCGTTAGGGGACGAATTTCAATAAACTATGATACACGAATTCCATCAATTCTGCTATGTAATGTTTGTGCAAAATATGAAGTAGATTGGACCAAGGAATCACGTTGTCCCATACAAACTGTTTTCCCCCTTTTCACCCCCTTAGGAGTCGAATTTCGAAAAATCCCTTCTTATCGGATCCCTACGCATTACAAAGAGCAAGCCCTGCAAGTTTCAGGTCTCTACGATCAGCGGTTTAGGCTGTGCGTTGATCCGTCAGTCATTCAGGACAAAGGATTTTATATGTATAGATTACCTACACGTCAGCTCTAAATTTCGAACATTACCTAACTACTAAGTACTAAGTCGTACTAGAAACAAGTTTATCTCGGAACACTGTCTCCAACTCGTAACTAAATTCAGTTTTGACACGAATCAATAGTTCATTTAGTACGTGGCAAACATTCTACTTAAATATAGTTGGAGATTGTTAATTGGGAAATCAGCTTATCAACCAATATTCTTTCCTGTCTTTGTCAGATACTTTTGAAACATCACTCGACAGAAAGTGATGAAGGGTTTGATTAACAAATTACTTGCTTATACAGTAAATCGATCCAAATTTGAAAATGCCTAATGCCTGTGCCCGACGAATGTAAATGCACAAAATTTACTATTTATAGTATTAAATACTCTAAGTAGTTACTTTTTATATACTATGCGAAGTATAAGCACAGATCACTAAATAGTAATCTGTGGCTATAGTATGGAAAGTATCGAGCTATATCCACTAACTTAAATTTTTATGTACCTACTCGGAAAAATAATATTTTACTACATTTTAGAGAGCGCCTATCAAAACCTACTCAATAAACTTGGCATTGAGCGCATCAGATCCAAAAGCCAGCCGTGCGTGAAAATCTAAAATCGTCGATATTTGGAGGAGTTTAAAACTATTTTGGGTCAGCAGTAATCGTATAATAGCCGCGATAAGCTGGTGTATGTATCTGTACTAATCGAAGGCTCGGCTTGGCTCGCCCTGGCGTGCCACGTGCCAACTAGAACAACCATTACATTGCACAGCCCTGTAGGCCTCAAAAATAGTTCGTTTCCTTAGTCAGCAAGCTTAAGGTCAGGTCACAATGCGACGATACGCGGCGCTGCACTTTTAAGAGAGCTATTCAAAGTTGAACTTTAATCACTATACAAAAAGATACACGTTTCATACGATATCAGTCATACATTTCACATGCGCTGTGCAACTTGACAAACTCTTACAATGTAATCTTGTGTAATGAATAAAGTTAAATTTTAAATAGCCATTTTAAAGTATTTTTCGCATTTAAATCCTTTGTTAACACCGTACAACCTAAGATAAAGGTAGTTTTCCTTGAGGGGTCTCCAAGACCGCATGTAGGTGGTTACGTTACAAAAATAGATGGTAGGTGGTTAAGGTTTAAAAATAATTATAAAATAACAAAAAAACAACATTTTTTGAGATTGAAATGTTTTTTTTTTATTTTTTGGTAACAAAATTATATAATTAATTATTCAAATATGTAAAAATGTAAATAGCTTATAGAAAATAATAAAATAAAATTTGTATGTTATTAACAAAATTGTTTATTTTAACGTAAGGTAGTTATCAAATCATCAAATATCCTTTGCCTCAAAATTACACAAAATACATACTGTATAATTCAGAGAGTATGGTTATATTAGACTGAAAGCTAAAATAATACTGTCAGCCTTATATTTAGTCGTTTAAATTAATATTGAAATCTAAATCTTTCTCATCCGAACGGCCACTAGTCAATTCACTTAAGCCTGGAATATTCCATCAAATTCTAGGTGTTAACTCAGGTCCATCGTGAAATATGGCTAATCTAGGAAATTGATTTTCCAATCACAGCTATACCGCAACTGACTAATAGTTTCTATTCATTGGTTATTCAGCTGTTTTAGTTGCAATTTAAAGTTTATACTAGCTAGGTATTCTTATGCTATAATGTGGTGGTGAGGCTGATAAAGCGGAAAAACACAATAATATGACAAATGTAAAAAGGTGGGCAAAATCCGAGTTTGCTAACCTTTAACATTTATTTTTTTTCTAAAAATTCCAGGGGATAACTTACAGAGTTATTAAGATCTTTTTTGAAAAACTTCTTTATACTGACGCTTGTGAACTAAAAAAACATTAATTAGTCCACGTGGCTGAATAGGGGAAAACTAGGATAGTTGCCTCACTTTTTGAAACTACTCTATTTGTCTTATAAAATAAAGTTAAATGCTTTATTTATTTAACCAGACGGGTTTTCATTTAACAATTTATAAAAAGTAAAAAACATTTCCTTAAATATTTTCGGAGTATTAGCGGTTTTAGCAGGCCTCTTTATTTTGTGACATCTATCCCACGTACCTATGGGCACTATCCCATACGATAGTTAAGGGATTTATATGAATCAGGCTACTAAGCCTGATTCATATATATTAAATTTATTAAAAGACTTTTCAGCTATCACTAAGGTAGCTGAAAAGTCTTTCAATAAATATTTGAAACAGCATATAATTCATTCGCAAAACTGGAGTATTTAAAATCGGGGCAACAGGCAAGCGGACTGATTTTTTTTTATTGCATAAATGAATAGTACTCTTAAATATGAGTAACTTCTCAGAAGAAACCGTATATCAAAAGTGAATATTTTCAAAGGTACAGCGATTTGTATACAAAATTTCGCGAGTCTTTATACCAAAAAAAATTTTTTTTTTTGCGAAATTGGTAAACAAAACCTACATCATTAGTTTACTCACATCATATACAAAAATATTCATTATGGTAAGTATGAACTTAAACGCACAAATATATTCCTGCGGCCATATATTTCATATACTACTTCATACTACTTCGTATACAAGTGACGTCATTTTTAGGTCGACTTTAGTATGGAGCGTTTTTAGGAGGCTCGCGAAATTTTTTATACAAATCGCTGTACCTTTGAAAATATTGACTTTTGATATACGGTTTCTTCTGAGAAGTTACTCATATTTAAGAGTACTATTAATTTATGCAATAAAAAAAAATTAGTCCGATTGCCTACTATACGTACCCCTGGGGCAACTATTCTGGTTTTACCCTAGTCAAAATGACTTACTTTAATTGGTTAATGTGAACACGGCTTAAACGCGTTAAGAAGTCATTGAATCATGCTTACAAGGCATGATTCAATGACTTCTTAACGCGTTAATCCTATGATCAAAGAAGTTTCACTTTAGAAGTGATTGTAACGCTGTTTGTTCACCGCCAACGTCAACGGGACGTCACCGAGAAAGACATGACGGCGCCGAAGAAGCGATATATAATATTATGTCCCCATAAATTTTAAAACTGTTAGATTGTAATAAAACTAGTGAAATTGTAAAATGTTAATAGACTTCCGATGCGAATATTCTGCCTATAATTTAACACATTAATTTTCGTTAGATTATAAGTATATAGTTATAAATATTTCCACATATTTTTACAATCTCGTTAGTTATTTTACAATCTAACGGTTTTTACAATTTTACGGTGACATATACATTTACTATAGCCGGCTGTCCACCGCACGCCTGTCCCGTCAATAATCAATAACCTCAACCAGAAATAATCTCGATCTCGTTGACGTCCCGTTGACGGTGGCGGTGGACAAACAGCCTTAAGGTCGGTTATGATACGCGACTAAAAAGCCTGACTCTGTCCAGCTCTATTTGGACGCCTAACCCTAATTATGTATTAGTGGAGCATGCACTATATTTATGGTCTATTTCGCTCATTTTCAGCGTATAGTTGGTATATTTTGCTCATTTTCAGCGTAGAATGGTATATTTTGCTCATTTTCAGCGTATTTGGCAAAAGCGGCTTTCGGTAATCTGATAGCTTTGTACGTAGTCAATAACAATTTTATATGCCAATAAACATCTTTATTAACGTACCAATAAAGTTTTATGAGTTTTCCTACCGATACAAGTTACAACTATCCATATTTTACCGAAAGATAAAACTTTTCCTTGACTTACCATCATTTTTTAAGTGGAGTAGATATAAGTATTTGTGATTTCGTGTGTTTATTTTTATTTTAAACTTACTTTTCTTCGCGGCTCCACTCGCGTAGTAAAATACCCTACGGAAACACTATATTTTTTCGGGATAAAAAGTAGCCTATGTGTTAATCCAGAGCCTAAACTACTACCATACCGAAATTAATAAAAATCCGTTTAGTAGTTTTTGCATGAAAGAATCACAAACAACCATCAATATCTCAATCCATCCATCTATTCAATATCTACGATAACACTAAAACTGTTTGAAACTATACATATTAAAAAAAATCAAATGTTCGTTGGCATAATAAATCCAAGTTCTTACTAAGCATTTTTTATGGCACTTTTATTATGAGCACATTCGGTATATACGACTATTTACTAAAATTGTTCCTCCATGTTCAGAAATAATGCATGACTTTATTCGCTCCTCCCTTATCTTGCGTTATTTATGTTTTTGTATTTAAGTTTTTAAGTTGGAATTACTGTGCTGTAATCCTTGGCGTTAATGTGTTCCAAGAAAAACCATTTAAAGTCTGTTCAGTTCACAATGTAATTTCTTTTAAAATTAATTAAAGCTTTGTGATCTAGTGCTGCTGAGCTCTTTTATATTTTTGACTGTTGATCTATTTGTTTGGTTAATCTATTCATTTTTGCGTGCTTATTACCTCATATAGTAGTATGCCCTTAGAAAAAATCTATGACTGTAAGGCAATTTTGAATTAAAGAAATTGTAGTTCTGTTCTAATATAATTTAATGAATAATTCTTATTATATAAATTAAATTATACCTGATGATGTCATCGATTCGGTGTCAATGTTTTCATAGGGGTACTAGAGTCTGGAAAACGAAAGTGGAACCTGGGTTATTTGCAAATGTTTAACTTGGCAACTCTATACGACCTTCAAAGTAAATTTTAAAGAAATTTTGGTTTTTTCTTGAAATAGTAAGCATTAATAAGTATTTACTAAGCAGTAATAAGCATTTACTTCTTTTCTTTATCACGTAAGTACTCGTAATTAGCTATTAGAATGTTGCCACCCATGTTGAATGTTGTCGCCATTTCTCAAGTTCAACTTTTGAAACTTTGAATTTGAAATTGTAAACGAATATTCGAATCGAATCTGGGGGCACGGCAGTGCCCCCGCCAAGTCGAGCGCGAAGCAAACACTGCCGCGGCCGTACCATCCTTTACTGGAACCATTTCGCCGCATTTTCAGGCCCCTATTTGAGAACCTCTGGATAAGACCAGAACGCAGAAATTTTCGTCATCCAGTAAGCTATAATCACATACTTAAAATCCAAAATTTCAAGTCTGTAGGTCATTTAGTTCCGAAGTTAAGCGAAAGCAAAGTTTCGCATTTATGACACTCACTCACTCACTCACTCACTCACTTATACACTCACTCATGATCATCAAAATAGAACTAGTACTTCCCATAAACTCAGAGAGCTGAAATTTGGTACAGAGTTAGGGTTTAATGGCCACATAAAGGGAAAACTATAAAAACTAGGATAATCGATCTGGGGGCACGGCAGTGCCCCCGCCAAGTCGAGCGCGAAGCAAACACTGCCGTACCATTCTTTACTGAAACCATTTCGCCGCATTTTCAGGCCCCTATTTGAGAACCTCTGGATAAGACCAGAACGTCGATCTGGGGGCACGGCAGTGCCCCCGCCAAGTCGAGCGCGAAGCAAACACTGCCGAACCATTCTTTACTGGAACCATTTCGCCGCATTTTCAGGCCCCTATTTGAAAACCTCTGGATAAGACCAGAACGTCGATCTGGGGGCACTGCAGTGCCCCCGCCAAGTCGAGCGCGAAGCAAACACTGCCGTACCATTATTTACTGGAACCATTTCGCCGCATTTTCAGGCCCCTATTTGAGAACCTCTGGATAAGACCAGAACGTCGATCTGGGGGCACGGCAGTGCCCCCGCTAAGTCGAGCGCCAAGCAAACACTGTCGTACCATTCTTTACTGGAACCATTTCGCCGCATTTTCAGGCCCCTATTTGAGAACCTCTGTATAAGACCAGAACGTTGATCTGGGGGCACTGCAGTGCCCCCGCCAAGTCGAGCGCGAAGCAACCACTGCCGTACCATTATTTACCGGAACCATTTCGCCGCATTTCAGGCCCCTATTTGAGAACCTCTGGATAAGACCAGAACGTCGATCTGGGGGCACGGCAGTGCCCCCGTCAAGTCGAGCGCAAAGCAAACACTGTCGTACCATTCTTTACTGGAACCATTTCGCCGCATTTTCAGGCCCCTATTTGAGGAGCTCTGAATAAGACCAGAACGCAGAAATTTTCGTCATCTAGTAAGCTATAATCACATACTTAAAATCCAAAATTTTAAGTCTGTAGGTCATTTAGTTCCGAAGTTAAGCGAAAGCAATGTTTTGAATTTATGACACTCACTCACTCAGTCACTCACTCATGATCATCAGAATAGAACTAGTACTTCTCATGAACTCAGAGAGCTGAAATTTGGTACAGAGTTAGGGTTTAATGGCCTCCGACATACCGCCTTTACAAAAAATATTCAACATGGTGGTGGGCCGCTTCATTTGATGTCAAAAATCGAAGGTCTGAAGTATCTGATGAAGAATCCTCAGCTGGTTTCAGCTGATTAGAGATATGGTAATGCGGGGGGCATTCTACTATTGGTACATAAAAAAATCGACTGTCATTTCAAAAACCTAGCGAAGTGGGACACATCTTCTAATTTAATCTAGTCCGTTGCATTCCACTGCTGGGCGAATGCCTCCCTTTCTGCTTTTGATACGCATATAAATAAAATTAAAGGAAAACTCTGGATAAGACTAGACTGGCTTTTATACTTATATTTACAAGTTTACAAGAAGAAATAGTCGAACGATTAACTTTATTGTACTCGATCATTACACAAATTAAATAAACAAATTACACTGAAATCTAGTAAAATAAATCAATATGCCCACGTTTCTACAAAAAGAAGTGAAATCCCACCAAAAACATTCTGTAAAAAACTAGCCAAGTCTCGATAGAGCTGCTTGTTTATCTCTAAAAAGTAGTGAAATCTAGACAAAGTCGTGCCAAGTCTAAGGTTCCTTACTGCGATTTCTTTATTATTATAGTTAATGTTGTGTGACTTGGCCGTTGAACATTCTTTATACGTTACAAGTGGGTACAAGTCAATTTTGTTTACACGTAATGTATATCTGTTGTAACTACCTATGTTTGTTAAGCGATATAATAGCCCATACTGGTATTGGTAATTGGACGCTAGTGAGTAGTGTCTCATTTTAGGCTGTTGTTGATTGTAGAACACATGTATTGGAGCAATGGTGTCATGGAGCCCCTTTTGTACCATTGTGTACCCTTCAACGGCCAAGTCACACAACATTAACTATAATAATAAAGAAATTGCAGTAAGGAACCTTAGACTTGGCACGACTTTGTCTAGATTTCACTACTTTTTAGAGATAAACAAGCAGCTCTATCGAGACTTGGCTAGTTTTTTACAGAATGTTTTTGGTGGGATTCATTTTTTTTTCACCCTGGGTTCTTTTACACACGCGCCGCGGCTCAGGCGGCGCCGCCGGATTTTGTATGGATTTTGTGGCCGCCGCCGGATTTTGTATGGATTTCGCGGACGCTACCGGATTTTGTATGGATTTTGTGGCCGCCGCCGAATTTTGTATGGATTTCGCGGACGCTACCGGATTTTGTATGGATTTTGTGGCCGCCGCCGGATTTTGTATGGATTTCGCGGCCGCCGCCGGCGCTGCGGAAAAAAAAGACATACGAATTCTAGGGCAGCCCGCCGCCGCGGGAGCTGCGAATTGCGATGCGTGTGTACCTTTTCCATTCACACGGAAACGAAATGATACGCGACGAAGCGCTGCACTTTTAAGATACACGTTTTATCAGGCCTGCCTAGCTGTTTCGTCGCCCATGTGCAGTACCGATAATGCCGCCCTACGCTTACTATTAAACAGTTGGCATTTAGCATCCGAATCTTTCGAATAAGTGATGAGTCGCTCGATTTGCCGCCCCCTGGGCGTGCCGCCCTTGTGCGGTGCACGCTTTGTACGCCCGCTTACGGCGGCCCTGCGATTTATTGTAAGATCTAGTTCACCGCGCCGCACAGCGTGTGTGCAGCGTATGACTAATGTCTTAAGAAACGTATTTCCATCTATTGTGTAGTGAATTAAGTTCAATTTGTAATAGATATTTTATAAATGAAGCGTCGTCTCGCGTATCGTCGTAATATGAACTGATCCTAAGCATACTAAGTAAAATCGATCAGCCACTAGTTCATTAACTAGTTCATCAACAATCTCCCGTAATAGTTCGACTAAATCCTAAAACCTCTCGTCGTCAACAATCGTACTAATCCATTTTTGATTAACTAGTTCTAACTTCTAACTAATAAAAGCGTCCATTCAAAGGGTACGTCCTCGTATGATCCCCAATAAAGTATCCTTTGAGTTGTTCAATACGTATCCGGGACCTGGAACAAGAGACGACAAAGAATTTGAAATTAAAAAGTAAAGCCTTAGAGTCTTCAGACCATAGCTCGCTTTGTGGTACAATACCAAGTAAACTTAAAAGAGTTGGTATATAACTTTTGACTGCATTGGAGTTGTTATCTAAGTACCTACTACAGGAATATCAAATGCGCTTGTTCATTTCTATCTTCATCAATATTATCATCACTATTATCAGCATAATCGTAATCTTCATAATCATGAACGACTTCACCTTCGTCATTATAATCATTATCTTCATCACAATCATCATCGTCTTCATCATTATAATAATAATATCTATGGACGCTTTCACACTACGTTAATCTGGTCCCGTGGTAAGTTCTCGGAGAACTTGTGTACGGGTAGCAGACAACGGAAATATGTTTAATACCTACTTTAATACTATACATATATTATGTTAGATTTTTACTATATAGTACACATATTTGATACACATCCATGACCCAGGAATACAGAAAAACTTTTTGTTCCTTCGGCGGGATTCGAATCCGCGGCCCCGGCTTGAGCACGTTGGTGTGCTCAACCACTGAGCCACAGAGGTCGTCGATTATTATCAGCATCATATCATCATAATCATTTTCAAGTTTTTATTTTAGTGAAATTAAATGAATTCCAATTAATTATTAAGAATTTGAAATGCCCATCGTATTAAGTTAGTGAAATTATACTTCCTATCGTAGTATATTAGGTATTAAATCTCAGTACCACTTCATGAGAGTAGCATGAGGGATAGTCCAAGTTCAGATTTAGTGAGCTCGCCGCTCGCCGCTCGCCGCTCACCGGAGCTGAAGTGCATTTCGTATCTCGTGAACTTCCAAACGGAAATTAATATTAATACAGGGTGTGTCATATCGAAGCTAAGAAATTTAAACAGATGATAGATTTAATGTTATCGTGTATCGAAAAAACCCTCTCAGATCTCTTTCAAACTCGTGTGACTTTTTGCGCGCAGTTTATTTGAAAATCAGCATTCGCTTTCGTATTCGCGAATGTTCGATATGAATATTCGTATTCGTATAATTCACGTATGTTTGATGTTTTCGCGTTCATTTTCGCGAATGTCTGATGTAAATATTCGCATGTGAGATGTCTGATGCTCGTCAAATCATTAATTAATTACCATATTCAGGTGATCCGACTGCTTCTTTCTTTGTTCGTTTCATGAAAAATATACAAGAATTAATCTATAGAGCATTAATGTACTACGACAGGAGATGAACGGGCGGTTCTAATGTTTGAGGTGACGAAAGGGCGGAGGTTCCATAAATTGGGTGACGAGCGGGTGGTAACTCGTACATATTGCTAGTAGCCTTACCTAGTGCAGTAACTTATTTACCTCACCCAAATCCCAGAAAAAGAATCGTATGCCAATTATTACGGTTCCTTAGTTCATGTTTCGGAACTCATATAGTTTCCTCATGTCTCTGTCCGTCCTCGATTTATCTTCCAAACGGTTAGTGCTAGAAAGATGAAACTATGCATAGTTATGAAGTGTATTTGCTATTTACCATATCGATAAAGTGCTAAAATAAAATCATGAAAAACATATTTTTTGGGGTACCCATAATGCGTGTAGTGGGGGTAACAATAATAATAATACAATTCATCATCCTTCTCTTGACACATCTCCCATAATACACACTAACAGTTAAAACACTGATTACTTACCTGGTGTGTACTTGGCTTTGGCCCGTACATAGCGGTTTGCCGGTGAAAACCGAGAAATACAAATTAAAAAAAATATAATAATAATAATAAATAATAATACATGCAAAGTGGGGATAAATTTTTTTCGGCTCTACCCCATGGCCCACAGTGTAGGCCGTATTTTTAAAATATTTATTTATTTTTGGTGTGTAACTTTTGCGAGATATTCAACTTAAAAACGTATTTTATTGTAAGAATAGTGGGGCCCTCTAAAAGCTAAACGGCTGGCTCAAAGACTTGAAAAAAATTCATAATGGTAATCCATATTGCACTGAGATTTGAAGTGAAACTATAACAGCTTAGATAACTTAGTTAGTTCAGGAGTTATAGAGGCGAAACTTGTAAAATGCACTTACAAAACTTCGTGCAAAAATAACGGAATAATAGGTATAGGTACGTGTAAAAAATGAAAAAAAAAAAACAATAATGGGCGACTACGGAACCCTATTCTATGCGTGGCCTAATAGTTGACATGCATATGGCCATTTTTTAACCGACTTCCCAAAAAAGGAGGCGGTTATACGTTCGGCTGTATATATATTTTTTTTATTTTTATTTTTTTTGTATGTTCAACGATTACTCCGCCGCCTGTGGACCGATTTTCAAAATTTTTTCTGTGATGTATAGGGTGTAATCCCAAATTGGTCCTTTTGATATCAAAGTGGTGACCTGATGATGGGATCCATGAGGAATCGAGGGAACTCCTCGAAATTTATATGGACACATATGGTGATTTTGACTTTTTCTGAAGTAGTTCAAGCATATGCTACCAAAAAGTAAGATTTTGCTCCAAGGTATACCCTGGATCCAAAAGTACAGAATAGAACTCCTGACTCCTTATAGATACATGTTTGGGGATTTCGGCGTTGTTTAAAGAACTGCAAGCATATGCCACCTTGTCAGTTAGAGTAATCATCATCATCATCACCACTATCACACCATACATCATCAGATTATGATGATATAAAAGGTATTTCTCATAGTATTTTACACTAACACGGAGATCATTGAACATTACTCTGCCGTTTATGAACCTATTTGCAAAATTCTTTTGTTGTTGTAAAGGGTTTAATTCGAAATTAGTCCTTTAGTCACTAAAGTGGAAACCTGATGATGCGAGCCATGAGAAATCGAGGGAACTCCTTAAAATTTATATCCACACATATAGTGATTTTGACTTTTACTGAAGTAACACAAGCATATACTACAAAAAAAATAAGATATTGTACCTAGGTATACCCTGGATCCAAAAGCACTGTACAGAACTCCTCAGTCTTTAAAGATGTGCGTTTGGAAATTTCGGCATTGTTTAAAGAACTGCAAGCATATGCCACTTTATAACTTACAGTAATCATCATCATCATCTTAATAGCAATACCTAATGGAAGCTTGGCGAGTATTTAATTATACATTCGATCGTTTAGTTTAGACGTTCTTAAGACGTATTAATAACTTAACAAAATATATCACTAAAAAGGGTGAAATTATTATTTTTAAACAAAAAATTAAACCGACTTCCAAAGTAAAAATACACAAAAAAGTATGAAATAAAACTTAATCTCTAAATAATTCCCCTTTCAAATTCGGCTAAAATTTTTACTATTTCTCTACTCAATCTTATTAATTTTGAAGTCGGTACCAGCAAATATGAACGTAAGTTGTATAAAATATTGTAGAATATTGTTTGGGCTGGTGCCGATTTCAAAATTAAGAAGATTGAGTAGAGAAATAGTAAAAATTTTAGCCGAATTTGAAAGGGGAATTATTTAGAGATTAAGTTTTATTTCATACTTTTTTGTGTATTTTTACTTTGGAAGTCGGTTTAATTTTTTGTTTAAAAATAATTAGTTTCACTTGTCTACACTTCACACATCAATGTCGGTTATACGATAAATACTTTCATTAGAAAATTTAAAGAACATTTAATTCCAAACATGTCATTTAGGTTTTATTTACTAAGCGAAATTGAGTTGGTTTCTATTCTGCATAATACCAGAGCGAGTACTCTTGTCGGCGCACTTACTTCATCGCTAATGAGCTCTTGAAACCGTTGAAATAGTCGTATAGCTGGCTCATAGCTGGCTTACAGTGTGTAACAGAGTAACGTTTATATTAATTTTTAGGATTCCGTTAGGGAACCCTTCTAGTTTCGCTCTGCCCGTCCTGTCTGTCTGCCCTTCTAACTTCCGTACAAATTAGAGAGATTTAGTTTACCCACTTACAGACTGTGCATAGATCTCGGTTTCACATCGTATTTATTAATGATTTTATATTTTAGGAATGAAAATTTAGGAAAATTATTTTTAACGAAATCGGACAAATAACTTTTGGAGTAATTGAAAGAAACTTATTACGCGTTGACATTTATGGAACCCTCCATAAATATGCCCTGATATTATACTCTTGGTTAGGTTATTACTTATTATAATATGAGCTAGAAAATAGAAATTAAATGTAGAACGTGGAATAGTTTTGTCTAATTATGATAATTCAAAGGTGAATAGATAATATCTATGGACGTTTCACACCACGTCAATCTGATCCCGTGGTAAGTTCTCGAAGAACTTGTGTTACGAGTACCAGACAACGGAAATATGTTTAATACTTTTATACTTTACACATATTTAAGATTTTAATACACATTCATGACCCAGGAACACAGAAAAACTTTTTGTTCCTTCGGCGGGATTTGAACCCCGGTTTGAGCACCAACACGTTCAACCAACTGAGCCACAGAGGTCGTCAATAGAATAGATGTTTGTTTATTTTGAATTCTCTATTTTTCTTTTCATAAATTATAGATTCTCTAATTCTCGGTGTATTTTTTTTTGATAATTTGTTTGAAATTTAGCAGTATCCGCTTTATTTCTTGGCAAATGTCTGAGCCAAATTTCTAGTAAAGAAATAAAAATTCACAAAATAAGTTCTGTTATTATTTAAATATTAAAATTAGCTCTTATCTTTGCTGGAGTAAAAATCTCAAATTTAGCGGATCGGAGTTTTATATCGGAAATCTTGGGTAAGTGAAGAGGGGATGGGACTTGGGAGTAAATTGCTTTTCTGTCACCTGATGATCGTCGCTTCATCTTAACGTCATTATGGGACCGTCCCTCCTCGTTCTAAATAGATCAAGATTGACTCGTACCTAATATCAAGATTGTAGCGCGAAGTGTATTAAAATTTTAGTTACTTAATTTTTTTAATCCGACTACAGCGAAGCCCAAAGGAAGTAATTTTTTAGCAATTTTTGGCGCCTAAACTACTGATCCGATTTAAATTAATGAAGTATCAGTAGATTCGTATTATAGGGTAATATAGACCATGTAATTTGCGTAGTCAGTTACAGTTTTTAACTTTTGATTATTACCTACTGGAAACATAAATGTTATTATTGGTGACTGCTTTTAAAGCTAAATGTCAAACCGCATCAAGCTATTGTGGTAGATTAGATACAGCTCAACCCTCCTGATATTAAAGAGTCCCAGTGCGGGCCTTAGTTTTTACTGAATTTCAAATCTTGCATCAAACATGTTAAACGTATAACATCCATGGCATGGTCGTGAAAAAAAAAAATGCAAAGTAATGTTGAAAAACGAACACAATTTCCCGTTTCTGTAAATATTAAACAGAGGGTAACAAGCAATTTGTATTTTTTGAATTATAAAGCAAGTTTTAGCTTACTGAAGGTTGTTCGTCATAAGCGAGTTTAAGCTAAAATTATATAATAACAACTGGGGATACGCCTGATTTGGGATTTATACTTCGTACAGAAAATTACAAAATAATTCAGATCAAAAATAATAAACTAAACAAATACTCAAGTGTCCAATTTAAATGTTACTTGAAATAGGTATATATGTATATGCAAATAAATAAAATTAAAGTGTACATTTGTAATTTTAAATTAGCAGCTTTTCAATAAATACCTACTTTAAAAAAACAACGGGTGCCGGCAAAAGTGAAAACTTGAACATTAAATTGGAAAAACCGCCATCTAGGTTAAAAGATACGAACTAAAATAGTTTCATGCTATGCTCGCGTAAGGGAACTAACATAGCAGATAGTTGTAAGTTGCATCTTACGAATTTTCAACCAGATCTCGTGTCCTGACGCGAGTTTAACATTTTTTACCCATCCCAAGAAAAGTGCACAACGCCGCTAAAGTAGCTTTCACTTCAAAAACAGCTGAATGTATAACTGCCTCCTTTTTTTGGAAGTCGGTTAAAAATTCTCTTGCCCCACTAACCTTGCGTGTTTTCTTTTCCGTTCCTCACCGCGGGCTGGCATTGACAAAGTTAAGTGTAAATTGGAGCCATGCACTCAATGAAATCAAAGGCACGATCAAAGTGGATCGACCGAATAAGACCGCGGTTTTACTCGTAGGTAAACGTAGATTTACTAGGTCAATTTTCGCCGTGCTGCGGAGTCGCTTGTCATTTACACGGTCGATTTTCGCCGCTCGCGCCGTGGTCGAATCGAACTTCTGTTTTACTCGATCGTCTCATTGCGAAAACTGTCTTCTATCCGCGGTATATTTTTGTTCTTCAGTAGGTCGCCCTTTACCGCCATAGTACTTTAAATAACTATTGATTGACAAAACAAAGCTAATTAGTTAAATATACTGGTTTTTGCTCGCGATTGGGCTCAAATACAGCTACGAAAGATGTTGGTTTGATTAATTTGTATAATCAACCAAGCACATTATATGCCTAACTAACCTAACTAGCTGTCCCAACAAACGTTGTTCTGCCTTAACTATAAACTGAAATATGAACTTTAACAAATTTTAAGATCAAAATTAGCCAAATCGGTCCAGCCATTTTCGAGTTTACTGAGACTAAAGAACAGTATCTAATTAATTTTTATGTATAAAAAGAAAAAGAAGAAGAAGATAAGAAAAAAGATATAGAAGAAGAAGAAAGAAGAAGTACATTGTTACTAGGACGATTTAGGGTGCTAACACACAGCTTTGTATTATTAAGAAAAACATTGTACACTGCGTTTTTAAGTTCATAAATAATCTAATAATCTGTTATATTAATTTAATATAGTAAAGTGGGAGCCACAACAATATCAGTTGGATAAAATATTTTAATCTAGACTTCATATCCGACATAGCTAGTCGCTAGATTGAGTATTACAATTTATAAAATGTGGATTTCTTTCAAAATGTATTGCGTGTTTTCTGCAATCCTAATAGCTTTCGGTAATATTGTCCTATTGTCCGATTAGGCTTACAATATCTGATACATTTAGCTGAGGCTTGGTACAGACTGTCGACAAGCAACAGCGACTGATTGGAATCTCAAATGTCAGCCATTTTTAACGCAGCAAAAAGAGGCGTGTTAAACGTTTTATGTGTATATTATGTGTTTCTGTCCTAAATCGTAGCATCCTAGCTCCTAAACGAAATACCTGAATTTAATGCGTTTTTTTTTTTTATTGAAAGCTCACGCAACCAATGGTTTTCACTTCTTAGCTACATCTCATTCACATACTTAATTTTTTGATTTTGTTTATGAGTTACCTTTGTGCGGCGGCTGGTACTTCAAAAACAAATGAAATCGCGTATACACAGGTTGTCACATTGCGCTTGTGGTTGCTGGTGGTCCGTCTTTGTCCAAGCTTACAATATCTGGTCCATTTAGCTAAGGTTGCCCTTGTTTAGTTAGCAGGTTTGTGCTCATGTGCAATCTGACAATATAATCCGTTGTAATACAATTTGAGTTGCAACGATCAGCTACAACTGTAATAATATTATAAAAAGCGTTACAAAAGCATTGATGCGCCGAGCTCAGAACCTCAATTGTCGTATTTAAAGTCGAGTTTCGTTTTACTTTGATTGCATTGTAAGTGTAGCGACATATTACCGTGAACGGATTTTATGACGTTTTCACCAATCAGAGCGCGTTTCACGTTAGTTTAACGTTTATAAAACACCGTTTGAGAGTTTTAGCGTATCGTGATTTGTTTCTAATTGTATTAGTGCAGGTTTTATTTAGCAGAATTTACAATATGTGATCCATTTAATAAAGGGTTACTAAATTTTGAGTTGCTGCGACTTTGTAAAAAAACTTCAAAACATCGAGTCGTGGTCTCTTGTGGCCAGTCTGCACCGAGCCCAAGCTTACAATATCGCTGATCCATTTAGCTAAGTGAGGTGGATTAACAATTCTTTGTTGGTTGCGCTTATTGTCCAATTGTTGTCTTCTAATCGCTTAAGACTGTTATCGGTTACAGCCACGATGTTTTTAAACTTTTGAGTAGAAATATTTAAAAAATTTGAGTAGAAATATTAAAAAATAATTCTCAAATATTACTTAAAGCTAGGGCTACCCAAAATATCAGGATGTCACTAATATATTCTTGACAGAATGACAAAGACAGCAAGGCCGAAAAATCAAGACTGCAGCGATGCTGTTACTTGCTAACGTCACTCGCAAGCGTTATTATTGAACGCCGGTTTCTGCGAATTCGTAGTATTTCACCTGTCAAGCCAGCTCACTCGAGCCTATATTATATACATACGTCGGCTTGAATGGAATGGCTTAAGAGAAGCATCTCCCACAGTTTACAATGTTTACAATAAAAGAAAACAAATATTTCAAAACTATTAAGTTAAGCTAATTTAACATTTGAAAGAACAAATCTTTATACAAGAAAAAGTTGCGACATCTTGGTTTTCACCAAATGTTCAATATCTTGATTGTACCTACTATACGTCAATTAATGTCAAAATGGCTCAACATGTCTCGTCTATAATATATATAGACGCCTATGGACAAATCTACAACACGACTACGTATATGGCTCATTCCACCGTTTCGTCCGAATCGGTGTGATTTTGTGGATTTTATTTTATTTTGACGGTTTCGAAAATTGATACGGTAAATGGATTCGTATACCTTCTAGATGTAAATCGCTGCTAAAGGCGTTTATTAAAATAGTTTCCTTTTCGAGAAAATCCTTGGAGTATGGATATGTATGGATATGTATGTATGGTATGGATGGTAATTAAAAATTTTACGTTTAATTAGAATATTTAAGTATTATAAACTAGAATAAATACTTTTACATACTAGAAATTTTAAAAACCACTAGGAGAACCGTGGTAGGTAGTAAAATCACAAAACTAATAAACTAATAAAATCTAAATAAAATATTGCTCTCAAAACCTGACAAAAATATAATATTAATTAAATTTTACATTATTTTATTTAAAAACACGACCCTCATTAGTTTATATTCACAAAAACCCTTTAAAATCTGGAAGGGAACGGAATGTAATGAAGTGGAAAGGAATGAGATTTCGCAAGATTTTCTAGATTTATTTCAAAATAAATAGTGCAATAACCATAATATAATGTGATGAAATGTAACTATAAACTATCGTTATATATAATAAAAATAATGAATTCGATCGTGGATTTACTTCACAATGCGACGGAATGTAATGAGTACTTAACTGTGACAAAAGCCATTTCTAAACATAAAACCGAAAATATTTTCCGCTGTGGATGCGCTCGTTCTTCGGTGATGAACTATTTCAGCAGGCAGAAAGACACAAGAGGGGTACGCATTAAGCTAAAGTAGAAATAGAGATGGGAACATACAATAATTTCAGTTGCAAAGTTTGTGGAAGGGAATGACGTTTTTCGTTTGACAAAATTTAAATGTCGATTCTTTATATACTACGCACTCATTTAAACATAATATTCTATGAATTATTAATTGCTATTAAGTAATTTGATATATCAGTACAAAAAACCTGAACATTTATTGGATGAAAGTACTCTAAATTATCTGGAAACCGCCTAGGTGATCATTTGGATAAGGAAAGGAATGAAATTTTGACATGTTTTGTTCCAAGATCTTTTTATTTAATGAATTGAGAGATCAAATGAAACACGCGTCTTTGAGATCAAATTAATCATGAACTTAATCAATTAAAACATTTTGACTGACTGTAATATTTATAAGGTTTTCTGGCCTGGAATGACGATCCGGACGAAACGGTGGAATGAGCCATATTATATGTATAGCCTTAAGCCTATGTTACCCGGGCTATTATTACTAATCTATTGACACTTATTTATTAGAATCGCACCAGTAGTTTAGGTGCTACGATGGAACTTACATACATAAGTAGACTCAAAATCACTACCTTTCGTTTTGGCTTCTCCGTAGTTGGGTAAAAATATTTCGGCAAATACCTACACATTTTGTATGTCTTGATTATGAAATAACTTGAATATGATAATGGAGTTAAGGACTAAGGAGTACATTTCTTTGATCTTCAGACTTTCATCCAATGCTGACGTATCTCATGTTTACATCATACAGATTTAGAAACATTTGCCTTTGGAAATTCAATTTAATTAAGACTTCAAAATGAGTTAAGTTAATTATGATAAATAATTACTGTATCATATACTTAAGAGTTTAAAATATTTGGTGTAAGTATTAAATGATTTGTGTAATTTATTAAAATGGTTTTCGGGATGACTTAAATATATCTATGATGATGATATCAAAAGTTTTAGAATTCTATTTTGATATTATTTTTATGTATTTTACTCTATGTAAGTAGGTTTCGTTTCGGCGTGAATTGTGAAAGGACCTAATTTCTGTTGTATTGATTCTTAATATTTGCATGCTTCACGACGACGGAAGGAATTTTTGTGCGTGTTTCGTCCCTTGTTACTTTGTTACTTTTATGTCCCTCATCTACCGGACGCGAGCGAAGCGAGACAGATAATATATGTGCTTAAACTTTGCGATGCAAGCGATCTCATGATTCACTGCAAATCACAAAGTAAAATTATTTTATGACAAAATTTACCTTGGAAGAGCAATGGGACGAGATACCATGGACTTACAGAAAACGTCTATGAAATGATGCTAATGTTTGAGACCCCCGGGGGTATCGGGGGCTTAAAAGATCTGCGACTTACCATCAGGCGAACATGTTCGTTTTCCGGTCTAATTATATGTATAGAAAAATATAATTATTAGGGTTCCTTAGTAACTACAAAGAACCCTTATAGTTTCGCTCTATCCGTCCGTCTGTCCGTCCATCTGTCGTCCCTTGATACCTAGACTTTATTTTTGGCATCATGTAATAATTATATCGGGGAAGCTCCCGATACAATAAGTGGGGATGAAAAAAAAGTCTCCACCATCGTGTCGGGTATCGTCGAGTATAATGTCTTTATAATAAAGGCCCTTGCCTTTATTATAAAGACGTTTCATACTTGAGTTTTAAATATAAACTATTTTCGTGATATACTTAAATTAGATTTGCCTTTATCCTGGCACACGGTTCCGTTACATACATCTAGATTCTAGGGGCACAGTAGTACTCCCGCCAAGACGAGCCAAGCGAAGCGCAAACGATTCAAGAGAAGGTGGTCTGGTAGTGCATTAATGCACACACCTTTTCTCGAATCGTTTCGTCGATATTTTGAACCCTCATAACTTGGGTTTGGATTATACCAGATAAGCGAAATTTTCAGGATATGCTCCCAGTAGCGGATGTAATATTAAATAATATGTGAAGTTTTAATTGCATAGCTTATATCTATATATATATATATAAAGTTATGTTGGTTTGTGTACGCTTCAAAAACTCAAAATGTTCTGCACCGATCGAGCTGCAATTTTAGCATTGTATATAATCTGCATCAAGGATTGTTTATATATATTTCTTGCATTAGTCACATTTACACGGGCGGAGCCGCGGGCAACAGCTGGTACTTTATATTTGTATTGATATTCGTTTTACGCGAAGTTGAAGACAATTATAAATACACCGATCATGATGTATTTATGATTGTCCTGGATACCAATCCACCGACGTTTGCAGCTATGTGGTCAGTGGCTTCTACCCAGCCATCAATCTGCCGGCCACTAAACACTACGTACAGCTACTTATTCAGTAGATACTGTGTGCGCAGGTGCGACATTTGGCCCAGTTGTACAGAATCTACATATTTAGTCTTGACGCAGACGAGATGCACCGGACCGCGACTGGTGGCCAGCGATAGCCTGTTGAATTCTTTTTTAGGACTCCGTATCAAGAATAAATTATTTACCTAAAACTCCACGTCCGTTCGTTTGTCTTTCACAATACTGTATCTTATGAACCATGATATTTTCACAGATAATATATTCCTGTTGCAGATATAACAACAAATACTTGAAACAGAATAATGTTAAATATTATTTTTCTATGAATTACTATTTTTTTTGAGTTTTGCATACTGTCATTACTTATGTAATACAGCTATCTTAGTCTAATATTGGGTTAAATATTTCATTTGGATAAAAATATACCCTGTAGATACAATAGTATTGTAAAATATGTGTAAGTTCTCAGATGAAACAGTTTACATTTATTAGTATTTGAATAAGTTGATTATATTTTAGTATGGTAAGCATAGTAAGGAGTCTAAAATAATACCCTTGAATCTAGAGAATATTAAAATGCAATATTTTCAAAGGTAGGTACCGCGATTTGTGTATATGTTACCGTAAAATTGTAAAAACCGTTAGATTGTAAAATAACTAACAAGATTGTAAAAATATGTCGAAAGATTAAACTTTATAATCTAACGAAAAATAGTATGTTAAATTATAGGCACCGTATTCGCATCGGAAGTCTATAAACATTTTATAATTCCACTAGTTATATTACAATCTAACGGTTTTTACAATTTTACGGTGACATATAATATATATAGGATTACAAAAGGTGCTTTAACTGTGACATTATGCTTTTGTTAATTTATAAGTATTTTTTTTACTAATATAGTAAAAATATTGAAACTTGCGTCACAAGAATCTCGTCTGCGCTTATACGGAATTTCCATATTTACTTGGCAGATCGTTGAGTAAAACATTCAAATCAAATAAAATCCTAGCACGTATTCAATGCTCGCGACTTCATTTGAAAGAACTAGTAAGGTGTAAGTTTTCAAACTTCACTGTTCTGGGATTTTGTTGGACTTACGATCGTCATTTGGAATTTATATTCTAAGTTACGAATTACGAACAGGAAACATGTATTTAAATCAAATGAGCAAAATTCTTATATTCAGGATTAAAAAACCTAAAAATTGTCATTTTTTTGTGCTATGAAAAACAAATGCTTCAAATCCTCATATTATAACATTTTTGGTAAAACAATGGCAATATACCCAGTATTTAATAAAATCAATTTTGCGTTTATCTTTATAGATTTTAAACTACTGTGACGTCACTCGTGCATTATTTTTTTGTATTGAGCGTTTTTAATGCGCTCCAACGATCTCACTTTTGTGATGACTGTATTTCGACTTTCCAACGCTTTTTCTTGATACGCTTATGGAATTATGACTGTTACTTTTCTGTTGCTTCCTAATTCCTACTGGATTCCTAGTTTTTAGTGTAATGGACTTGTAGGTAGGTCTTTATTAAAAAATATGGCTAAGAGCCAATAGGTAATATGAATGTCACTTTCCAGATGCGAGCAAACTAACGGACAATAGCTATAAATAATGTAAATGTTATTTTCTCTCATTTCACACGTACACAGTGTGAAAACGGGACCCCGTTACTGTCTGTCTGTCTGTCACCAGGCTGTATCACATGAGCCGTGATTTTCACAGATGATGTTTCTATTACCGCTACCACAGCAAATATTAATAACAGAATAAAATAAATATTTAAGTGGGGCTCCCATACAATAAACGTGATTTTTGGCCGTTCTGTACGGAAACCTTTAGGCGCAAGCCCAATTCACACTTAGGAGGTTTTTTCCTTATTTAATGTAAATATTTAAATGTTACATTTATTGCGTACAAAAGAGCTCAGGGCCGGGCCCTTAATGTTTATTACATTAATTTGCCAGAGTATTATTACAAGGGAATTAATACCCTTGAATATTTCAAACGCCTAAACGAAAACAATTTAAATTAAAAGTATATTGAATTATATTAATTATTTTGTCTTTGATTATTAGCGCTTTGGCTTCTGAACGTTAACGTAACTCTTAACTCAGTAGATCTGTTGTTCCTGTTGCTGAGGATGTAAAATTTCTTTAAAAAAGCTTCATCATGTTACATTGACCATACACTATACTGCCTATATGCACGTATTTTTTCTTTTTTTATATATATCTATATTGTTTGGTAAATCGTATGGTAAAATCAGTTTTTTGATATCATTAAAAATAACAAAGATATGAACGTTTATAATAGTATATTAGACAGAGATCGGATATGTAACGTGACGTCACATAACACGACTTTCATAGAAAGTTCATACTAAATTTTGTTTTGCTACAAAGAGATAGATTAAAAACTTTGACCGCTCATATCTTGCTCATTTATTAACATAATATATTGAAAATTCTTTCTCGCCATTTCCTTTATTTTCAGTCTAGTATTATATTATTATGTTTTAAGTTATTTTTATGTTTGATGCATATTGTCTATTGTCCAATCGGCATGACGATACCGATTGGTTAGAACTGACCGTGTGTGG
The DNA here is from genome assembly GCA_905404095.1 of Glaucopsyche alexis. Lineage (NCBI taxonomy): Eukaryota > Metazoa > Arthropoda > Insecta > Lepidoptera > Lycaenidae > Glaucopsyche > Glaucopsyche alexis. The sequence goes on from FR990042.1 coordinate 6,442,507, forward strand.
GCGTGGATTGGCTTGACAGTTTACTGTCAGTAGTCAGTTTACTGTTTACTGTTTTATGTCAATATGCATCTTAATATGTACTGCCGATTGAATCAATCTTGCAGCATCATCCGATTGGACGACAAGCTGTGTGGTGGATGGCTACACTTTGTGACTCAAGTTGATTTTACAATCACGTGCATCAAATAAAATTATTTATAATAATAATAACGAAAAACTATGACATTACATTACATACATAGATTTACGCTATAAAAATACATTTATGTAATAAAATTAATATAAAACGAGAAAAAAACAAAATAAAACATAGATATTAAACAAACACAAACTTACAAAATTTACATGTTTATAATACTTATTTAGTATGAAGCTAAGATAAACTTAAATAAAAACATTTAATCAACTAATTATTTGAATATTCAGACGGTAATTTCGCAAATGCCGAGCCAATTTGAAAACTTTGGTTCGAATGTTTTGGTTACCTTCGTTCACTTTGAATCGTGTGTCGATGTCCTGTTGACTTTCAGTCTATATCAATTAGTTTCGAGCTTCGTTTTTCAACTCTAGAATATTGCTGATGACCCCTTGGTGCATTGCGTTGCGTCGACGCACGATATCACAACGCAAAAAGGTGATAGAGCAGTGCATTATCCACCATCATGACTATATAAGGCTCAATTAGAGCGTTGCGCTGCGTTGCGTTTGGTTCCATCGACACTGCGTCGTTTTTCATACATTTTGTATGACATGCCCCATTAATGCACTGCGGCATCGAACGCGACGTTTCAACGGAACTACGGACAGGAGACGAAGAGGGAGGGGGGATGATGCGTTGCGCTATCACCCCTCTACCATTGTGATGTCGTGTGTCGACGCAACGCAGGTGTGGCATACAACGACTACGCGACACAACGCAACGCACAAATGAGGCCTTCTTTGTCTCCTGTCCGTCGTTCCGTTGAATCGTCGTGTTCGCCATCACAACGCAATAATGGGCCATGTCATAAAAATCTTTGAAAAACGACGCAGCGTCAACGCTGCGACAACGCAAAGCAGCGTAACGGATGGAGCCTCGCTCTATGCTGTAATATTTTATGCGCGGTTAACTGTCAGTTGATATTTCAACTTGTGGTTTACGGATATATTTAAAGCTTTGGTCCAATTCGATAAACGTTAAAATATTCAAGACGATCTCGTCTGTAACGAATAAAAGGTATCTGTTTGTTTTCATACAGCCCACTTATAAAGGGTTTATTTACATTCAATATAATTCATAAATAAAAATTGGATGATGAATTATTATTTATAGAAATATCTTGAGTATCAAAGGGCGCATGTTATGGGTTAATCAACCACTTGAAGACACAGTTCTGAAATATCAAACACTTGACTGTTTCTGCAGGATTTACCATGATCTATAATGTGTAATCAAAAGTATTTAACATGGTATTTGGCAACACCATAATTTTTAATGCGAAGTCTTAGGAGCTAATATTTTTAGGGTTCCGTAGCCAAATGGTAAAAAACGGAACTCTTATGGATTCGTCATGTCTGTCCGCCCGTATTCTGTAGTAAGTAGATGTATTCTGTGAACCGCATTAAGATTTTCACACAAAAAAAGAACAATAAATTTTGTGGTTAGAAACTGTTTGTGTTGTGGTAAATTGTTTTTTCATCAAGCGTTTTACGTCTTCAAATGTTATTGAGGTTTCTAATATATATTTTTTCTTAACTGAGTAGTTTCCGCGAGAGACACTTCTAAAGTGGTAAAATGTGTGTCCCCCTTCCTGTAATTTCTAAAATAAGAAAATGATAAAACTAAAAAATATATATGATGTACATTACCATGCAAACTTCCACCTAAAATTGGTTTGAACGAGATCTAATAAGTAGTTTTTTTAATACGTCATAAATTGTCAACCGCAATTTAACTTTCATTCAATCAACTCAAATAAAAAAAAATATTATAAACATAAACCTTATGCATAAACCGTGAATCATTATTTTTTATTACAAGTTTGTACGGAACCCTCGGTACGCGAGTCTGACTCGCACTTGACCGGATTTTTCATCTTGCAACAAAATTAATTTCTTCATAATATTACCAAATACGTACTTCTTAATTTGGGCTCACTTGAAACGTAAACAATTTGCCTTCTAGACCCGTTCAGCATTATTATATTATACTAGCTGATGCCCGCAACTTCGTTTGCATAACTTCGTTACCCGCAACTAACGGAAAGGGAACCCTTTTTTATACGGAACCCTAAAATAAAAGTAGCCTATATTAGACCTTATAACATCAGCTATCTCCCAGTGAAAGTCCTGTGAAAATCGGTCCGGCCGTTTCAGAGATTAGCCGGAACAAACAGACAGACAGACAGACAGACAGACGGACAGACAAAAATTTAAAAAATTGATATTTTATCGTTAGTATCGAATATACTTCCATATGCATTAAGTGAAAAGCTGTTAATTTGAAGTTACAAACAGACACTTCAATTATATTTATCTGTATGTATGTATGTATTATCTGTATGTATGTATGTATGTACAAATATCCACATCCCATACCTATCTATAATATTACGAGTATACACTTGTAAGTGAGGTGTAAAGCGATTCGGACATAATTTCAAACTACAAAGATAAGGAATTGGTAAATCAGCGTTTTTTAAATTGCATTCCGTGTTGGTTTCGGTCATTGGTCGCGGGGTTGCCATATTTTGTCCCTCGCTTGCCCTTACATGGCTTATCCAACGGACTTCATTATTCTAAATTCACTTTTTGATCAGATATATAAATTTTGGCGTGAAGCTAATGTTGCGTTTTTGGTGTGTCGATATGCAGATTTGAAAAATATAAACGATACGCAGCTGAAATATGATACATAACGGAATACCGTACCGTACCGTCTGTAATAACAGACGGATATAGACAAAGATATTATAATATAAATATAGTTTAAAAAAACTAAAAAAAAAACACGCTTTTAAAGAATATCGAACTAAAAAGTTGAAAATAATTTTAAAAATTTTAAAAATAAACTTAACTTGGCGCTTTGTGCCATAATTTTCGTATATCGATCGACCCACGCTTTTCCCTCAATTATACTAGTATTTTTAATATACTACTGTTTTAAGTTTATTTTTAAAAAAAATAAAATTATTTTCACCTTTTTAGTTCGATATTCTTTAAAAGCGCGTTGTTTTAGTTTTTTTAAACTATATTTATTTTCAACTTTTTAGTTATTTTATACATTCATCATTGATGTAAAAGGCAATTTAGGTCAGGGGTGGTCGACTTTGTATGAATGACCTTGGACCAAAAAGGGGGCAGTTTGGTGCGATAAGAATGGTTATATTTCAATATATCGCTCTCTGTCTTACATGGTTAATGTTACATAAAAGTTACTTAAAAACCACAACAGATGATACTATCCCGCTTCTAGATCGCGCTATCGAAAACACTAGACATATGTATATAAGGGCTCACGAACATTTTGTGACGTAGTTGATATGATTTGTGCGTGGAGCTGGTTGATCGGTTTTGTTGGAATGTAAAATTTAACTCTAAAGAGAAATTTAACGTTAACTTAAACTTTAATTACGTATCTTCAATTTCCCGCCATATTCATATAATCAAATATATAGTCCTCCTTTGTTGGAAGGCGGTTAAAAGTTTGAGGGGGCAGCTCACTAGAGGCGCTATTTGGTCCCAATTTTTTTGTATGAAGTCGACCTTCTTCTCCGCGAGTAATAGTGTTCTGTGATTTAGGTGTAGATACTAGACTGTTGTAAGATAGAGGTCCATTTAATAAAGTATATAATTAGGAGAGACAACACGAGTACAAGTCACAACTCACAGCACGTGTGCGGTGTAACGCGTGGAATAACTTCAAACGGTCGCTTGGCGACATACAAGCAAGCAAACAAGCTTACATACAGGTGAAGTTAATATATAAGCGTTTAAAATTAACTAGCTGTCCCAGCGAACTTCGTACCACCTTAGAATTAAATTTGTTGACGTACTGACAGCAGCGTCACCTACTGGGTCCAATTGTAGATCTTAACCATTCTCAAATCGACTTGAACACACACAAAAGAAAATCATTAAAATAATTTCCCCCGTTTTTGCAAATTTTTCACTGATGCTTCGCTCTTATTGATCACAGCGTAATGTTATATAGCTTAAAGCCTTCCTCGACAAATGGAATATCCAACACAAAATGAATTTTTCAATTCGATCTAGCAGTTCCTGAGATCAGCGCGTTCAAAGAAACAACGGAAGCCCTCAAAGATGAATAATTTTACTCGTTTTTTCCACTTTTTCCACTGATTCTTCGCTCCTATTAGTTGCAGCGTGATTTTATATAGCCTAAAGCCTTCCTTGATAAATGGACTATCCAACGCAAGAAAAAAATTTCAATTCTAACCACTAGTTCCTGAGATTAGTGCGTTCAAACAAACAAACTCTTCAGCTTTATAAGATTAGTATAGATTTAATTTATTTTATGCAGTACGTAATATGAAAAATAAAGTATATTTAAGATAAGGTCGTATGTGATAGTTCATACAAACTGTATAGCAAGCGATATTTTATCTTTACATAAAATATTATAGTATCTTTTCGCCGTCCGTGTATATCCCTTAGTAATTAGTATAGACATACTGACGTCATAGAACGAGGTGTTCTATGACGTCCGACAAGTTGTAGACAAAGCTGTAAACTATTTTGCCATTCCTGTAACAAAATTTCATGAAGCTACAGCTGAATAAGTCGACGGTGATACAACTAGAAAATTTTATTTACTGTATACAATACAATATGTAAAAGTTTTCAAATGCCATTATTAAGGCTTTTCGAGGCACTTTTCAATTCTACGGCTGGCAACACTGGTTTAATTGCAAGTTTCAACCTTAACAATGGCCGAGCCTTTAGAAGTGCACTCTCAAATGAATTAATAAGTTTTAGTATAAAACGCCAAAGTTATAAAATAATGTTTAAAAGCTTTCCAAAGTTGTTAACTTATATCCAAGCTTGAATTCGTACTAGTTTATAATTGTTTAAGTGAAGGCCATAGTGTCAAAATGTAGATGTTCTAAGATTCAATTATTTATTTCTCCATGCTTAGTTTTAATAGTAAAGCTAAAACCATAGCTGGGCATCGTTAATCAAATAGTTAACTTCGTTAATCGTTAATCCGCTACAAAAAAAGTTAGCTTCGTTAAACGTTAAAGCGTTACATTTCGGAAGAATTAACGCAAGTTAACGTTAATCGTTAATCCGTTAATATGTGTAAAATTGCATTTTTATATCGTTGCGTTAGTGAGTGAATTTATAAAACATGTTGATTTACGTTCTGGAAGTTAACAGGTTAGGAACAAAACAAAATACTTGTTAAATTAAAATGTGTAATTTAATCATCGGGCATAAGGTGCATATTCCCCTTCATGAACATTAACATGTTGAAGTCAAATGTGGCCATGGATTCTAATCAGGACCGGTGGAATCCGATTCCATGTCTTCCATGATACATACATACATACATATAATCACGCATCTTTCCCGTAGGGGTAGGCAGAGACCGCCTCTTTTCCATTGGGATAGGCAGAGACTACTTCTTTCCACTTGCTACGATCCTTACACACTTGTTTCGCTTCGTCCACTTTCGTTCTTACCATCCATTCCTCCTCTTACATTCAACGTAGCGAAGCGGCTCTCCATGGGCCACTTTTCGCCTCCGCGAGAACTAGACGTGATGGGTGGCGAACCACATCGCCGCCATTTTGGATAATTAAATTATTTTTATGATTATCCATTGCGTTCCCACGGATTTGCGGAGAGGGTAGGAATAGGGAAAGGGATGGATAGGTGGTGTAGAAAGGAACATTGGTAAGTTAGAGTGGGAAAAAGGAAATATAGGATATTACCGCCCAAGAGGGGAAGGGATAGGACAGTAACAGCTAGGGAAGCCGGGGACGCGTACCCGTATACTATACCACAACTACCAGACAGGTAAGTTGGGATGAGTATCCCATGACATCATGTCTTCCATGATATGGTTTTAATTACTACACTGCACAGTACACTTTTTCTATCTAACTAAATTATACTGCACTCTTCTTTATCAACACGCAAATTATCATTGATAATAATTTATCCTATCAAAAACATAAATGTGAAATGAGAACCAAGTTCAATAACATGATATAATATGCCTTGGTTGTTGACTTTAATGGCAAAAGAATTGAGATCTAAATGGGTGCCAAGTTCAATGGTCAGTCCTGTTTATTTATAACAACATAAAATATAATTTCTTCTCATAACTTACTTGGGTAATATATTGTAGCCTAAGGTCTGACTCGACTAGTTCTCATATACGAATTATTATGTTCGATGGCTAGTTTCTACCAGCAAGCCAAATTTTCGGAATAATAAAATAAGAACCGACAAGTAACAGGTTTAGAACTTTCGAAGGGCTACGATTTTAATACATATATACATACATACAATCACGCCTTTTTCCCGTAAAAGGGTAGGCAGAGACCACTTTTTGCCACTTGCTACGATCCTTACATACTCGTTTCGCTTCGTTCACTTTCATTCTTACCATCCATTCCTCCTCTTACATTCAACGTAGCGAAGCGGCTCTCCATGGTCCGCTTTTCACCTCCGCGAGAAACGAGACGTGATGGGTGGTGAACCACATCGCCGCCATTTTGGATAATTAAATTATTTTTATGATTATCCATTGCGTTTCCACGGATTGGTGGAGAGGGTAGGAATAGGGAAAGGGAAGGATAGGTGGTGTGGAAGGGAAGATTGGTAAGTTAGAGTGGGAAATAGGAAATGTAGGATATTACCGCCCAGGAGGGCAAGGGATAGGACAGTAATAGCTAGGGAAGCCGGGGTCGCATACCCGTATACTATACCACAACTACCGGACAGGTAAGTTGGGATGAGTATCCCATGACATTTTTACGATTTTAATGAGGCTATATTATCCTAAGTTATGAGAAGAAATGATATTTTATGTTGTTATAAATAAATTTCAGGACTGACCATTGAACTTAGCACCCATTTAGATCTCACTTCTTTTGTCGTTGAAATCAACAACCAAGGCATATTATTTATATCATATTATTGACATTGGCTCTCACTTCACATTTATGTTTTTAATAGGATATCATTTTACTATTTGTACATAAATTATTTATTAGTAGGTACTTATTTATAACAAAATTAATACCAAAGTTAAGTGTTCCTAATAGAATCAATTAAGTGAAAAAATTATAATGAAATGATAAAAATTTACCAGTTTCTGATTTATTCCTTTGTATTCACCTATTACCTATATGTATGCCAAATTTGAACATATTTTGGACGTTAATATCTAAATAACTGTTTGAGATGTGTTTATGAAATTTGGAGCACATAATATGTATCTCGCAAGTCTCAATATATGAGCCAAATTTGACACGTTTATGTGAAATAGTTTTTGAGTTATGAGAGGTCAAAAGTGGCTTCAAATGGTTTGTGTAATATTACACACGGTGCTGCTCGCCAGTTCTGTTACTTGAACTTGGCTTGACACGCTACTGAACATGTTTTTCGCGCCGCGCCGCGGTGTCGTCCGGTATATAGTAGGCATTGGATTAACGATTAACGGACTTCTCTTCATAGTAACGGAAGTTAACGAGTCCGTTAACATTTTTAAAAGTTAACTTAAAAGTTAATCCGTTAATCAAAATGTTAACTTCGTTAATTAACGATTAACGGATTAACGAGTTAATGCCCAGCTATGGCTAAAACGCTTTCACGTTGTAAAGTTGTGTGTATTTCTAAACTACGAGTGTAGCACCTTTTTTTTTACAATAAAATGTGCTTCGCCCCATACATCTGAACCTCAATTCTCGTATTTAAAGTAGACTTTCATTTTACTTTAAATAAATAAATAACTCCCCGCACCGATTTCGGTGACGGTGGCCGGTTTCATTGAAACCAGGCCAGTTACGCAGGAGTAATTTTATAGTGCCCAAGTGTGTGCGCAGTACACAAGAGCACTCTCTCTTCCTTTACTCTCATAATCCAGTGGGACGGATAACCGACACGACTGACGAGAGATCAGGCGCAGGTCCGACTTTTTACATGCCCATCCGACGCATGGATCATATTTCTTGTCAGACAATCAGGTGATCAGCCTGCATTGTCCTAACCAAACTTGGAAACAACCTTTTTTGTTGTTCCAATGTGGGAATCGAACCCACGACCTCCGAGTCGAGAGCCAATGCTCGAACCACTAGACCACGGAGGCTGTTTCTACCAATCAGAGCGCGTTTCACGTTGGGTCTGGGTTGGGTTGGTCTAATGTTTACGAGAATACCGTTTAACAGTTTTAGCGTACCGGGACTTGATTGTAATTGTATTAATGCAGGTTTTATTTAGCAGAATTGCCCCTCTGAACTTTAATTTTCGTATTTAAAGTTGACTTTCATTGTAATTTGATCTTATTATAAGTGAAGCAACTTGTTATAAACTGATTTTATGAAGTTTCAATCAATCAGGGCGCGTTTCACGTTGGTTTAACGTTTACGAGAATACCGTTTGACAGTTTTAGCATATCGGGACTTGATTTTAATTGTATTAATACAGGTATAATTTAGCAGAATTGATCCTCTGAATAGAAAATAAAAGCTTGTAAAAAATAGATACGAAGCGACTCTATCTTGAAGCTCAGACGACTAAAAAGTTAAGACAGAGTTATTTCAGACCAAAACTAGAACAAGTTTTTATGTATGTAGTGCACTACTATAAAAAACCTCACTGTGTGGTTCGCAGAACACTTGAAGGCTGTGTTTTCTGTAGAGAGCTCTTTGATGACATTTAGTATGGTAGTAGCTTGAGCTGAGAACCTCAATTCTCGTATTTAAGTAGAGTTTCATTGTACTTTGATTGTATTGTAAGTGAAGCGACATGTTATCATAAGCTGATTTTATGAAGTTTCGACCAATCAGAGCGCGTTTCACGTTGTTTTAACGTTAAAGAGAATACCGTTTGACAGTTTTAACGTATCGGGACTTAATTGTAATTGTATTAATGCAGGTTTTATTTAGCAGAATTGAAATTGTATACCTAGGCAGTAGCTACTTTATAAAAGGCTTTAGATATTTCCTTCTGCAGGATATTGTGTATCTGCCATTAGAACACGATTGAGAATTGATATATCATTACAGAGATATAATGAGTGTATCAAGTAGATAATTATGTGTACGTGAAGCAAGAAATTTCTACCCCTTTTTAAGAAAATAATAATATGAACGGAGGAGTGTCAAATATGGCACTGTTTAATTTTCTTTTAAATGATGCTTAAAAATTCATTAATTTAATAAAAAATTACTAAATTAGTCACTCGTTTGTTAATGACATACGAGTTATATATTTTTAATTCGTATCTAAAATGAAAGAACCGTAAAATTCAAACCTGATTAGTAAATTACGGACAAATTTCGAAACAATTAATTATTGTATTTAGGTACTAGGTTTCTATCTTTTGCCAGCGTAGATCGGTTAGTCAAAAATTAAATTTTCAATAACTATACAAATTAAAGTACTCCTAAATAACTTGTATACCTTTGGCGCAGCCACGTGTTTGACTGATGTATCAACGCAGCTGAAATTTGAAATTTGCACACGTAATTTCTCATAATGTGACATAGGTATCCACTAAAGAAGGATTTTCAAAATTTAACCCCCAAGGGGGTAGAATAGAAGATGAACATTTAAATTATTATAAAGATATCATTTAAAACCTATGAATAACAAAACTTTATATAAAAGCCTGACAACTCTTTACAATATAGGTAATAATAAGTTTTAGTTAGGATAGAATTACCCGCTTGTTTTGGAGTTTAGAATGTTAAGGTATGTTTATAATAACTTTGGAAATCATAAAGTTGAGTTAAAATTGCCAGGTAAATTTCAACCACGCTGTTTAGTCTTGTCGAACAAGTTAATCTCATACACATCGATATTGGTAAAATATAGAAGCGTATGAAATTTAAATAAAAGTAAAAAAAAAAAACTGGTTGTAGGTATGATATTTCTCAGATGTAAAAATTGTTGTTTGTTTACAGACGATAATTTTACGTGATAACGCCATCACAAGCCTTTAACTTAGCACATAATACTTAATAGTAGACTTAGGCCAAAAGTGCCTCTATCGTTTGTTCCGCGATCTCGCTTCCACGCTCGACTCAGGCCGACTCAGGTGACAATTTTTCGTGCATGCAGTCGTCGTTTATCGACTGAAGGTCTCACGTCAAAAATAAAACAGTAAAAATATCGAAGTAAATAAACTTGATTTACAATAACTGTCTATTTAAGACATGTGCTATTTTGCTGTCTAAGTTCACACTGAAACGAGACGATACGCGACGCTGCGTTTTTAATATAGCGATTCAAAATTGAACTTCATTCACTACACATGTTTATGAGGATGAGTAAGTACAGTATTCAATACTGTATTTACGCGGGCGCAGTCGCGGTCAAAATCTAGGACAATATAGTTCAGAATTTTAAACACAGAAATATTTTTGGGATAGGCTACTTGACATTGTTTTTATTTATGTCCTCAACGCTTCATAATTGTTTCATTACACAAAAAAGCACACTATTATTTTTTTTTGAAACCTATAAACCTAAAAAAATATATTTTAAAAATACACTTTTTAATAGGATACTTTGGAATAGGATACTTGACATTGTTTTTATTTATGTCCTCAACGCTTCATAATTGTTTCATTACACAAAAAAGCATACTATTAATTTTTTTTGAAACCTATAAACCTAAAAAAATATATTTTAAAAATACACTTTTTATAAACCCACAAAAAACACTATTCGCCATGTTGGTTATTAGATTATCTGTGCTGTGACATCATACTAGTACTAGTTGTAATCTGTGCTGCTGCTGCACAGAATATATTATATTAGTTACCAGCTATAGTCCGCTCAGATAAAATGGCGGTGTGACGTTCCGTTAGACGTTTTGACATAAATACTATGTTGTAAGATATCATGAACTATTTATTTACAGAAACATGTTCCGTTTCACTACTACGTATGTGTTTAGTGTGTTTGTGTCGTCACGTCCTTGCCGGAAGTTACTTCGAGGTCTTTTCATCAGTAGAAATTAAAAAAACAAAAATACATATTTTTAAATCCACTTTATTTATCAATCTTAATAAGCTTTTATTAATAATATATGATATCGCTAGAGTACGTTTTCTTAGCCAAGTACTAAAGAAAATACTACTTCAATGTATGAAATTAAATATGAGTCAATTAGCCTATTAATTGTGCTTTTAACTTTGGTTTTGCAGCGAATATTTTCATTTTGTTTGAAGTATTATTTTATTATCCATTGTCATGATATTTTAAATTTTATAATATCAGGAAACAATCGTTCCGAATTTTACTAATTTTTGGGTATTGTTGTTGTTAAGACTATACATATGGGCAGCATTAAGTTTTTTTTTCATGATTTTATTCCATTAGGCGTTTAATTAATTATTTCCGAATAGCATCTAGATTTAAGCGCATGTTTGAACCTTTTTTTAACAGAAATAATAATAATCTGTTGTAGTCTTGTGTATATGTCACCGTAAAATTGTAAAAACCAGTTTTTACAATTTTACGGTGACAGTTACAATGCAGTCCCGGTACGTTAAAACTGCAAAATAGTAAAACGAGCCAAGTGCGAGTCGGACTCGCGTAGGGTTAAATACAAAACGGCAAAAAAATTAAATTCTATCTACAATTTTTTTTTCTGTTTTTAGTATTTGTTATGAAAGTGGCAACCGAAACACACCTTCTGTTGAAATTTTAAATCTCTGGTTATCACGGTTCATGAGATACAGCCTGGTGACAGACAAACGGCCAGACAGAGTACGAAGTTTCAGTAATAGGGTCCAGTTTTTACCCTGAAAGTACGGACACCTAAAAAGTTATGAAATCCTCTGTGGATACGCTGATAGTTATACGTAGGAACACTGATGAAAAGTTGACAAAGAAGCGATAATGTGTACACGGCTTTATTGTCATCGAGGATTGTATAAATACCAACATTCATTTGTTGGACACTTTTAATTTGTACAACAGTGTCAACCCTTGTTTGTCGTTTAATGAATTCGTAAAAAGTACAAGTTAGTTCACGCGTTATTTCAAACAAAGCACTGTCATATTATACATTGCGTTTCAATAAAACCTTTAGTAGAACTATTTTTAACGTGATATTTACAAGTTTTTTTTTTGCTATACTCGTAATAGAAGCAATTTTTGATGTATGAAATCTAGAAATTGCTACGGTTTATAGGAAAGGAAATTACGTACAAATTACAATTTCGAGCCTATTAAATGTATTAAATAATATTATAATTGAAGTGAAACATCTTTATAGACGTATGAGAAAAATAAAAAAAAATATAGAAAAATCGTCACGATTTTCGGTTACGCGCCATGTTGTTTTTATCAAAGTTCGGTATAGTGACGTAAAGAATAATAATAATATATTAGTTTGAAAGTGATCAAATAAAAATACTTATTAAAATTTAAAATATTTTTTCACTCTACCCCATCGTGTGGGATATCGTAGAATAGGTATTTTAAAATAAAGGCAAGGTTTCATATGTTACTTTTTTATAAAGTTGACCATTTTCGAGTAATCGGCCTCCAAAGTAGTTTGTAAGTTGGTCCCCCCCTAGCATTTTTAAACTATAGGAGATAGAAACTTGCAAATTTCCATGCTCATAGATCATGCTAAAAACTCTTTAGGAAAATTATTGTGAACAAATCGGACAGTAACTTTTGGAGTAAGTAATTAAAAAAAAAAGCATATTACGCGTTTATAGTTACGGAACCCTCCTTAGACATGTCCTGACATGCTCTTGGTTAAGTTATTTTTTATTCAAGTACCAACTAAACTCTGTTCAGGTCCAATGTAATCTAAACGTAACCAAACGATTAAATTCGACCAAATTAATGATCCTTACTAATATTGTTAACTATACATTTTATTATCCTACTAATATTATAAATGTCAAAGTTTGTGAGTATGGATGGATGGATAATGTTTGTGTGATGTGTTTCTATTTCACACAAAAACTACTGATCCGGAATTCGATGAAATTTGGTATGATAGTAGTTTAGACTCTGGATTAACACATGGTTAAGTTACTTTTTATTACAGAAAACATTATGGTTCCTGCGGGATTCCTTTTGCGCGTAGTAAGTCTTTTTATATGTCACGTATTTACAACATATAGTTAATGTTAATAAGTTACGTTAAAATTGGTAGCATTATGGCATGATAATGTTTCTTTGATTACGTTTAGAATGATTTGAGTAATGATTTGATATTAAATCTATTTAAAATGTTTGCTCTACGTGGTTTGCGTAATACAAATTACAGGAGGGCTAGACAAGATGCATTAAATAATATCGACGGCGAACTTCGTGAATAAAAAATGTATGGGATTGACATAAGCGTGCGTTAAATGACATATTCAGTCGTATCGTTAAAAAAATTGGTAGCCAAACAGCCACTTTGAACGAATACGCTAACGATGCACCCATATAACGAATTGCTCTAACGCGTTTCTCCATACAATGCCTAGACAAGCGGCCGTAAGTGACATTTAGCAGATCGTGATCTTTATCTTTATCGACCTAACGATAAAGATACCCAGATAGCTACCTTTATCGCCTCAACGAACAATATGGCGGATTTTTATTGATCAGCTGTTATTTGTAAATAATAGTGATTTGCCTAAAGTTGCCTAAACGGTCTATAAAACACCTTCTGCTAGTAGTCTATATTGCAAAAAGTCAAAAGAATTCAATCTAAAGTATTCAATAAATCACAATTATTGTCAATACCTAATATGTAATTCATTGTATTCAAGTATAAATCAACACTTTGTTAAAATATAAATTTCTTAATTTGTAGCTTACTTGCAGTTTGTAATCTTTACACGCTACTATATCAGCTGAAAGCAATCTTTAGGTGTATAGTATGTACCTAAATTACTACTATAATTTAGGTACCAAATGGAGTTCATAATTAAGCAAGTTTCTCTGAAACTTCCTTAGAAATAAAGATTTGTATTTAGTAATTAAAATTTATAAGTTTTTCAATGTAATGATATTTTATTGTCATCGATGCTCAACACCTTCGCCTTATAAATGGGTTAGAAGGACACAAACACCTCATAAAAGTTTTGAAATATTTGCTATTATACTTTGATTAATTATTACAAATTTAATATTATATATCTATGCTATTATACACCTATTATAAACAGTCAAGTAGTGTTAACCAATTAAATACTTAATATTTAATCTCTATAGTATATTTGTGACTAAATAATTCGTGCCGTATCAAGTGTCCGTATTAGGATTGATTAAATAATAACAATACAAGAGTATCTACATTTTATTTTACTTTTTAAAGTAAGTTTTACATGGTTTTAGTAAGAAAATAAACTTAAAATGTAAAAATACTTTTATTTCTTGCAAAGGAATTACATAATGCAGATATTTCTTTAAATAATTAGTTTTATCTCAAGTCACATAACCAATAATAACATTATACAATTTAAAAATCAACACAGCTAATAATTATTATTATTTACACGCACTAGTTAGAGCCTGTCACAGAATGAATACAAATTAACTTAGGTTGGAAGCGGTTTTGATACATTAATAATTACATTATGATTTATATCACTTCTCACTATCAGTGGCGAAGGCTGCTTCTTCAAAGGGAAGCCGGAACCTGTATCATAGGTAGGGATTTCTATGAAGGTTTGCAAAAGGTATGTGACAACTCTACCGGTGAAGGAAAACATCGTGAGGAAACCCGCACATAGTTGGCCCCAGACGTATTGACTAGTCATTCCTCTGGACTAGGGTGGCTATGTTGTGAGAATGCCGTATGCGCTTGGGAAATCATACGATATTTAAAAAACAACTGTCCCAGGCACTACAGTATTTCAAGAGTGGTTACTTCGCTCGGAGAATACTGTATAAATCATCCATCATCGGATGTAAAGGCCTAAGTTAGGTAAATTGTTATTTTGATAACAAACAAAAATAATTGTACTTCATCTTCTTCTTCTTCTGGCCAGTTTTTTTTTTACCAGGACATGGATATAGTCCTAAGGATAGAAGACTCCGTATTTTGTAATTGCTAAAAAGAACTGTATTGCCTTGGTAATAGAGTGTATTTCACAATGCACGTATCATAGAGGCAAATCCGAGCCGAGCGAGATAGCCATAAGGGAGGCCGTGTGTCTCGTTCTTGCATGTTGCCAACCAGAAAAATGTTGGTATTTTTAAAAAGTAACTTGAAAAATCTTAGATAAAACGAGTGTACTTTATTATTATTTTAACAAATGTTTATAACTATATCATATTCTAATTAAAAAAGTTAGAAATAGTCATTTAATACTAAATAAAAATGCAGTTTACATTAAAACCTTTTCCTTCTTTTTTATTAGATGGTATCATTCGCAAGACAATAGATACGCCATTACAGTCGGACAAGGATCTTTTGGCACTTGGATGGGGGCGTGAGTGTCGCAAATAAGAACAATACTTATTACTAAAAGTGAAATTTTACAAGACGGCGATGTTATTACTGATTTTATCCACGTGCCAAAAGGTAAGTGTCGCAACTACAAAACAATACAATTTAATACTAAAAGTGACATTTTACAAGACGGCGATGTTAGTTCTGATTTTGTCCACGTGCCAAAAGATCCTTGTCAGACTGTACACATATTTTATGCTGAACACCGGATAATATTAAAATTCATAATAGTACCAGTGCTGGATTTGCTGGACGCACCGTGAGTATGGCCTTTAGTGTAATCTCTTAAAATCTGTTTATAATGTGTGTCCTATGACCATTTGGCAAGAAATCTGTATAAAATCTGTATTATCAATGAAAACTAGAAGATAATTAATTAAATAATGTATTATATAATATAATTATTCAAAATAGAACTCTGGAGTCATACAATAGATAAACAGTTATCCAATTGTGTGTCTAATTTATAATCCTCTGAATTTTTCCCGGTGTTTCGGATTTCGGTGCATATTGAAGTTCCAGCCCACGAAGTATAGTTAACAAGGAGTCCGAACGTAATGTTAAAATAATGGTCTCAATAACTGGGACAGATTTTTGCCGGTAGAGCGCGCGACGGTTCGACATGCACTCGTTTGAAATTACGCGGGAAGTTTAAAATTGCTATTGACAGCTCTGGAAAGATTGAAATCTTATTATATAAAAGTTTTAGGAAATTCTTAGAAACTGTTCTCGAAAAATAGATACCGTAGAACACGGTAATTGCCTAACGGTAATTTAAAAATAATTGTAATAAATAATAGTATTGGCAACACTCGGTATAATAGTATTGGCAACACTTGGTACTCGTCGGTCTCGCACGCCTAGCGGCAGAAAAGAGAACTAAGATCTGGTCCTATTATTGTGTACATAATTATTATTAAAAAGCCTATACCGTTCGGACTCCTGGTATCTATGCTTCATGTTCCAGCCTTACAACCGTAATAATCGGCCTTGTTAAATAAGTACCTACTTTATTCTTATTGTAAATATCTACACTTGAAATTTGATTCCATTTTATACAAAACACTCTAGGAACTTTCAATAAAACTTCTAGGTACCGTTTTACTGAATCGACTGACTTGCACTGACTATTTGTATCAAAATTTGTATTTTGAACTTTGACTAGACATTAGACTTGAAAATAATACGGTGTTGAAATCATATAGGTACCTACATTAAATCTAGTTGTCTGCCTTTTTAACTTGACACTGACAAATAGTTTTATGCCGTAACGCCATCAATAATTAAAAAAAATATATATGACATTTGACAACTTCACAACTGACGGCTAAATTCTTGAAATCATAAACAACTAACGTTTGAGCAATTCGTTGTTGCGATTCGAACAACAGTGTGCGTTTGTCTAGGGACAAAATGTCGTGATCTCAAAAGAGAAGTCGATACGACAGATCTTTCCGAATTTTAACGAAGGTAATTTGTCTAGGCGCCCAGGTTTGTAGAATCTCATCGCAAGGGAATAAACCGTGGTTGTACAAAATAAAATAATTTACAATAAACATCCTATAGCAACCCTTTTCCATTGAAGTATACATTATTGAATACTTTTCGAACCTTACCAGCATAATCTACTCACTAATTTACATTATCTTCGCACCGATATTAAATATACAAGGTGTTTGGTAGCATATAGTCAAACTGTGAAATTTATATCCGAGGGAGTGTAGGTCAAATCATTTGATTCTAGCACATATATCAGTCTTTTGTATGTCCGATATATGATGCTGTTTTGTTCATAATAAAATACTGAAAAACGTTTCCAATCATTACTGTTTCAATTTCCTCTTAATAACATAAGCACCATTTAAAACTGAAAAATATTTTTTGTTCGTTTATTTGATGCTTTACTTGCAAAACAATTACAGAAACGTCTTAATTGCACTTTGAAGTTACCGCGACGCGACCATAGAATGAAAATATTAGTACCTAACTTTAAAAAAAATAAACTTTGGACAAGCGACGATTGACGAAACACACTCTTCCCGTTCTAAGACGTAATTGTAATCCTAGGGTACTTCTGTTATAAATTTAAGGGATGAATGTTTGTGACTCTTTTAAGCAAATACTATGTAACGGATTCTGATGAAATTCGGTATGGTAGTAGTTTAGACTCTGAACTATATATACCTATCTAAAACGTCAAAACAGGGATGAATGAACTTTACAGTACAATATCTTATAATATACGATAATAACAAATTGGCTGAAAATATTAATTCGGGCAGACGTGGACTAAAGTTAGTGTACTATCATTTACGCGAGTGAAGTCGCAGGCAGAAATAAAGCAAACTAGCGATGGTAATCTGTTTTTGACGTTTTTAATTAAAAAGTAGGCGCAGTGTCCCCCGGACTAACTCGAATTCCGCACTGCTCCCAATTCAACCAGATTAAATTATTTCAACGACCAAACGAGGATACTTAAAGCGTAATGTTTCTTTAGGCCATGGAGGTTAAATAGTAATAAGTTCACTATGTATGTATTTTAGCAATAAACAATATATAGGGAGCGCCTATGATCTTGTCCAGAAAAGGCGATTTACGCGCTTAAATCGCGGCAAAATTGCGCGTAGACGGTTCTAGCATAGAGTATAAAATATATAAACTTACGTACAGAGATAAAGCTTTCATAGAACGACCCAAATCAATCCAAATTTAAAAAAATTGACGTCCCGTTCGACGGCCCACGATAACGTTACGTTAGTACGCCGCTGTCAAATGTTCATGCTAGGCCCACTGATGTGGCGGGTGTCCATGGGCAACGGTAATCGTTTTCCATCAGACGAAATATTGTGCTCGTTTGACCTCTATTTTAACAACCTCCGTGGTCTTGTGGTTCGAGCATTGGCTCTCGACTCGGAGGTCGTGGCCTCGTGGGTTCGATTCCCGCATTGGAACAACAAAAAATGTTGTTTTCAAGTTTGGTTAGCACAATTCAGGCTGATCACCTGATTGTCTGACAAGAAAGATGATGCATGCGTCGGATGGGCATATAATAAGTCGGACATGCGCCTGATCTCTCGTCAGTCGGGTCGGTTATCCGTCCCACTGGATTATGAGAGTAAAGGAAGAGAGAGTTCTCTTGTGTACTGCACACACACTTGGGCACTAGAAACTACTTCTGCGTAACTGGCCTTGTTTCAATGAAATCGCCCACCGTCTCATAAATCGATGTGATAGTTATTATTATTATAAAAATACGTATAATAATAAAGCAAAATGTAGTTTAACACTAAAATGTTAGCGTGGAAACTGAAGACGTCATGTGTGCGCCGGGAAATTACTTGTGTGATAGATTTGTGTCGCTACTCCCGACGTCCAATTCATCATTACACATCGTTTCTGATGTTTACAAACTACGTCCTATTTCCCAACATGCGATTACACTTTGTTATAGCAAATATTACACGTAACACTACATTTTGCTTCGAATCTAATATCGTCCTGAAATTTTTATGTAGGATAATTTTGACATAATAATAGGATTGCTGGATATTTAAGAGACTGGAAATTGATAGTAACCATGTTGGTGACAACCAGATGGTGTTATCTGATTGGATCAAACACAGCAGCCAGACTTACGGCGAGAAGTCTCTGTTCCAAAATAAAAATGAGAAGGTACCTTACAGTAGCTTGAGAAATGTGAATGGGTATGCCGTTTATATTTCTCGGGGCGAAAAATGCCTTTATATCATAAAAAACTAATTACCTACATAATAAATTAAATTCACGAGCGCTTTACAGAAAAACATGTTTTGTTCTATTCTAACACTTATTTAACGTGCGGAAAAAAGGCGCTTGTGCGAATGGCGGCTAAAGCTTCATTTTTAAGGTTCCTTACCGAAAAGTTCCGTAATAAAGTCTATCTGTCTGTCACTAGGCTGTATCAAATGAACCGTGAGATAGTTATAGCTATATATAGATAGTTATAGCTAGATAGTTTTCACAGATGATGTATTTCTGTTACCGCAACAGATTAAAATAAATATTTATTTCCCATACAGCAAACATGACTTTTTTCCGCGTGTACGGAACACTTCGTACACGAGTTCCACTCGCACTTGGTCGGTTTTTCATTTTGACTATTAGCGAGTATTTTTGCCTTAACGTACGTGAGGTATAAGTAATAATCGTTTAGTACATTAACCGGGATCCCCAGTAAGCCGGCGTAGGCTGCTGTAATCTTTTTACTATGAACCAAATCCAAGCTATTATTCCCCTAACGACCTCATTCCGGATTGTCTGTCACACTGGGACGCACGGACGGATGTTTTGACGGAAATGTTTATGCACTTGCGTGTTCAAAATATCTTTAGAATAGGTATGAATTATTTAGAGAATGGACTAACTAATAAGCCGATGATGAAGCAGGCCCTGAAACGTGGATGTGGGCAGTGTCCCCTTATCTGTCTTTATTAATCAGGATGACTCTATCATTGGTTTCTCATCTCATTTTCATCACATAAATTAATGAAGACTGCTAGAATATGATTCATAAAAATGCTTGTAGCTCCTCGTTAATAACTTTTTTGTTAATAACTTTTTGTTTGGGGAAATATAAAACTAGACACTTCATTTGTATTCAAATAATAAAAAAAAAGTTTAAATAATATATATATTTAAAGAATAAATTATAAATGAGTAGAAATAAAGTAAATGATAACACTTATAGTTATCTACGGTATACCTAATAATATAATTATAATTTTGGAAATGGCTTTAAGTATTTCCATGTTTAGTTGGCGGGGGTTTTGGGGAAGAAAAATCAATCTTGCTAGTCGTTTTCGAACTAAATTCCCCAATATTTACCTACAAGCCTTTCGGACTAACTAGAGAGTATCAGAGGAAACCTTGTTATGTTTAGTTAAAATATTTAGACTCGTCCTCCGTATAAATTGCCGCGTTCAATCCGATTCTGTTTGGGTTATTTTGTTTAACCCAATTCGCTACGGTGTACGAACTTTAATATTTAAACGTAATTCACCTTTTTACGCCATCATCATCACCTTTGGATATTTGTTTAATAAAGAATTTCCTACCTATCTATCTAGAAAGGTAGAAAATTCTCTAGTAGTACAAACATAAAAAAACACAACAATACCTCATACTCGTATGTAATCCAGAGAAAACTGTAAAAAATGTACAAAACTTACAGCAGTTTTTACTAGGCTAACTACAGAATAAATTTGAAAACAAAAATATATATTCAAATAGTGCTATTAGTGTTTGATTCTCTTTGCAAAAATACCTAAGTATATTATAATATAATATTATAACAATTGATATAAAATTTTGATCAGATTATTATATAAAAAAAAACCTAACCAAGAGCATGTCAGGACATGTCTAAGGAGGGTTCCGTAACTATAAACGCGTAATATGCTTTTTTTTTAATTTCTCCAAAAGTTACTGTCCGATTTGGTTCAAAATAATTTTCCTAAAGAGTTTTTAGCATGATCTATTAGCATGAAAATTTGCAAGTTACTATCTCCTATAGTTTAAAAATGCTAGGGGGGGGACCAACTTACAAACTACTTTGGAGGCCGATTACTCGAAAATGGTCAACTTTATAAAAAAGTAACGTATGAAACCTTGCCTTTATTTTAAAATACCTATTCTACGATACCCCACACGATGGGGTAGAGTGAAAAAATATTTTTCATCCCCACTTCACATGTATGGAGAGCCACCCCTAAAATATAAAATTATTATTTTTTTATGATCCCGAAACCGTGATCTATACACAATCTATAACTATACCAAATTTCATCAATTTATATTCATAATTACACGAGCTAGAGGCGCGGACAGACAGACAGACAGACAGACAGACAGACAGACAGACAGACAGACAGACAGACAGACAGACAGACGGACAGAGCGAAACTATAAGGGTTCCTTAAGTATTACGGAACCCTAATAAACGTGTATTCATATTCATCGGCGCGCGGCCGATTCTGTGCGGTAATTGGGTGACCTTCAAAGCCAGTATGTGTCCCATATCCATGCGTAGTGAGAGTTGTCAGAAAATGTTAATCATGTTATTTTTCTGTAAATTACCAACACGATCGCAACACCAGTGGTGGAATCCCTTAACCTAGGGTATCTGGTAACTTCAATCATTTTGTGTTATTTTACGCAAAGTTTCTGTGAGGCTGCGGTACCATCCTTCATCCAGCCCATCGTGCATAAATCTCGGTTCCACGGATTGGAGCCGTTAGCAAATGTATGTTTTGATAAAAGCATTTTAAACATTGATGTTTGATTCGAATACATGCTAGAATCACTACAAGGTCACAAATTGCGAAGACATGAATGGGTATCGATTATATTTCCCCTCGTTTATGATGAGGGGGATCGAACCCCCGAACTCCGACTGGCCCTCGTATAGCTTCATGTCGCTTTTATTTTAAAAGCGTTACATAATTGAATAAGAATTGCTGTTAGTCTTTTATTCGGATTTCCTTTACTTTTTGTTGTGTTTTCGATTTTTATATTATTTTATGACACTTTTTTTAAATACATTAGTCTATGTCTAAGTATGTTAAAATTTGTGCTGTACATTATGTAACCGAGTAGGTACTCTGTGAGTTATCTAACTATAATATAAAAATGAATCGCTAAATGTGTTGCTTAGCGCAAATCTCGAGAACAGCTGAACCGAATTCGCTAATTATATATTTTTGAGAACTTTCCTTGAAGTACGAGGATTGTTCTAGAGAAATATTTAAAAAATTGCCTGAAAAAGTCTAAAAATAACACTTTTCTATACTCCTATTATAAACGATTCGTAATAATACTTAAAAGTCAACTTAAACTTTAATACCATACCATAAACTTCAAGTGTTAGTGGAGAGGTTCCGGGAACACAAAACAATTGAGTGACGTTTTCGAACCTTTTTTTTAATATTGGAAAAGGTGTATGTTGTAGTAGGTGTAGGAGCAGGTGTAGGCGTAGGTGTAGGAGTATGTGTAGGTGTATGAGTTGGTATAGGAGTAGGTGTCATCTATTCATTCCAGTTTATATTTAAGACAGAATAACGTCTATCGGGGTCAGCTAGTAGGTACTATTACCTACTAGCTGACTTTAATATTTGGACCGATTTGACAATTGACATTAATGAGGAATGCCCGTCTGTTGTGGACTTTGATGAGTATTATCCTTGTATATGACGTCCCAACTCCCAATCAGTACCCAATAATGGTACTACCCAACTAACATTTTGGCGCTAAGGGAAACCTTTTTTGACACTTAAAGTATTATAAACGACATATAAGAGCTCTGACAATAGCTTTGGACTCTACTGCGGCGTTAGGAATAAATAATTAAAGTTTCAAGAGGCATAATAGAAATAAAGGAAAAATATATAACTTAAGGTGCTAACTTGGAGTTTGTCAGAACTTTTGTATAACTTACTCTTACCTCTTTAGGAAACGTAAAACACTAGAACCAATTGTAAGGTGTCTGCTAATACTTACAAACGGTTAAAGTTCTTAAATGGAGTTAGTCAATACCTTGTACCACCTAACGAGTTCTATGGAGCCCTAAGAGCTAAAAGAAAGTTATAGTAGTGATAACTATTTGTATTATAGAGCTATAGAAGTTAAAGAAGTGATAACTATAGGTATTATAGAGCTAGATGCTGCAAGTGTCAGAAACCACCTTTAAATCATTACAGGTTGTATAATAGGATTTACTCCCACATTATAAAAGTCCAAGTGGAATAAAAAAGCTAGCTATAGTTTTTTTAATACTGCGTTGAGAATAAAAGAGTTATCAGGAATCTTAGGTAATGTAGATTTTACGCCATTAAATAAACATAACCTATAAAATTTTAAAAGTAAATATAAGGTCAAAATAACATTTTCCGACTTATTGATTTACATTATTTACTATTTTCAATTAAAATATACATAGACGTACTGAGAATTGTTATTTACAACCACAACTAAAATAAATAAAAATGCCGTGGCAGTGATTTATTTTACCTAATAATATGAAATGTTGTTTATTTTTGAGGCGCTTCAAAATTGAGATGAAAACTAGTATATATTATCACAGAATACTTATCACCGCAGGAAGAATTCATAATTATGAAACCGATAATGTATAAAATTATTAATTGATGTCGGCCATGATTGTCGGCCATGAATATGCGTACTGCTAGTATATTTTATCATTTTTGACGGTAATAGAAACGTAAAGTAAAAAAAAAACTTTGGGTGATGTTTATTACTACTTATTATGCACGATATACAATCGAGCTATAAATAGTATCGTAGGAGCACTCATATGTTGTTAAAAAAGCTAATTGAGTGAATTTTATAAATTATTTATTACTAAAGGGTGCATTTGTAACCTGTGTATAGCTTATAATACACCTAAAATGATGAATACTACTTCAATAGCACTATTGTAACTCTTTATTCCCACCTTTTTATCACTTTTCTACAACTATTATGTCACTTTAAGCTCTAAAATTGTGGGCCCAATCGAGGGTTATAAGATAGTTATAGCGCGCTATACCACTAGTGTTTAGACCTTTTATAGAACCTTAGGTTTTTAAGTTTCTATTCTTATTATAGTAGGTTTTTAAGTTTTTATTCTTATTACCATAATGTTAGTTGGGTAAATAGGGCTATTGCTATGAAGTTCCTGATATTGTTAATGTTACATAGTTTCAGATATATTTGGCCCCTTTGTTCTTTTGTAAACTGCAGTAGGTATCTCATTTACTAGTGATAGATGATAATAGTATAATTATTATAAGATACTAACTGTTTCCCGCGGCTCCGCCTACGTAAATATACTATCGAGAATTACACGAGAACACTGTACTTTTCCGGGATAAAAAGTAGCTTATGTTTTAATCCAGAGCCTAAATTACTACGATACCAAATATCATTAAAATCCGCTAAGTATTTTTTGAGTGAAAGAGTAACAAACATCCATCCATCCATCCATCCTCACAAACTATCACATATATATTAATAGTACTAGGATACATATATATATATATATATATATATATATATATATATATATATATATATATTTGTAAGCAGTACGTCTTTTGTACAATTTCTGTAGTTTAGTTTCATATTTTTGTGTGTGATATTATTTGTGAGTGTGTAAATAAAAAGTTTGCTATCTATATATCTGCTTCAAGTACCTATTTACTAGTAAATATTGCAGATGGACACTTTCGAGCTTTAAAGTTTTTGATTCAAGCAGGTTGATATATACATTACCAAATACCTAGGTAAAAATGAAAAACGGCTTAATGTAGAAACTTTTATTGTTTTTAGAAGTAATCTCCGTTCCTCTTTACACATCGTCGTATTCGATGGAACCACTGAGAAAAGCAGTGGGCCCATTCATCCTTAGGGGTCTCTTTTATGGCATTTCGTACGCTTTCACCGCATCTTCAGGACTCGTAAAGCGAATACCTCGAATTTTATCTTCAGTTCTTGGGAATAAATGAAAGTCGCAGGGCGCCAGGTCAAGACTGTATGGCGGATGACTCATTATCTCGACACCTGCCATAGTCAAATATTCAACAGTCCGTTTCGCGGAGTGCGCTGAAGCATTGTCGTGGTGAAGGAGGATCCTGCTTCGAGGGCGCTGCTGTCGAATTTCTTCCAAGACAACAGGCAAATAGCGATTGACATACCAGTCTGCAGTAACTGTCCTTCCATCTTCTAGCACAACTCTCGCGAAATGACTTTTCCGACCAAATAATGAAGCAATCATATTTTTTCCTTGACTTCTTCCTTTCTTTACCTTAGTTGGCCGATTCTCGAAAGGAAACACCCACTGAGCTGATTGTCCTTTGATTTCGGGTTCGTCGCAATATATCCAGCTTTCATCACCTATGACGATGTCAAATACAGCATTTGAGTCACCGCCGTTGAACTTATCTAACATTTGGCGACACCAGTCCATGTGAAGGTGTTTCTGGTCGTCGGTTAAAGTATGGGGAATCCATGTGGTACAAAGCTTCCTGACGCCTAAATGTTCGTGTAATATTTTTTGAACTTGACTCATACCAATGCCTAGGCTTGCCCGTATCTGCTGATAGGTCACTCTCTTATCTTTCTCTATCATACGTCGCACAGCACTGAATGTTATCTTCAGTTGTCGCTGTTAAAGGACGTCCCTCACGAGGATAATCATTGAAATTGCTACGTCCACCATTAAACTCGTTAAACCAATTGTAAATAGTGGCACGAGATGGGACTTCATTATGAAATGCTAATCGCAGCCTATCATAGGTTAAGCCCACAACGAAAGTCATAATAAATCATTGACCGAAAATTTTCTCGCGTTAAGCCTCATTTACACAAGGAGAGATTCTCGAACGGGTGCAGGCGACAATGTCAGGCGAGAATATTCTTGCATAGTGTAAACAACCTTTGAAGGCGAAAATCGTATGGCGAATCTCGTATACGAGAATATGATACGATATTCTCGCCCAAATCGTACGATAAACTCTCCTTGTGTAAATCAGGACTTAGGTTCATTTTCACGTGTAACAAGAGTTTTATATATGCCGCCAATTCACAAAAACAAATGACAAATGAATGCAATACAATTAGGTTTAATATAATTAGGTTACCAAAGAGTTCTAAAATTGAAATTTAAAACAAAGTTTTCATTAGCAATGTTTCTAACTGGCCAGTTCTAAACATTTTCAGTGTAACCCACGTAAGGTGCATGTTATAAAATGTACCTATATGTTTTAATTATGCTTTATTACGTAATTGGGTTGACCAATTGTACTCGGAAGTCAGATGTTGTTACGTTATCAAACATACCTGCTTGATTCAAAAACCATAAAGCTCGAAAATGTACATCTGCACATGTATATATAACATTACTAAATAATAATAATGTTTGATAAGGTATTGACTTGCGGGTACAATTGATCAACCCCATTACGTAATAAAGTATAATTAAAACATTTTTAACTAACATTACATAATATTTTAACTGCAACGGTTAACCTAGCGATGCTCCAAATTGTTTCATTAAATTTAACGTAGCTATATAATGAGATTAAAGGATTTTTTTTCATAAAATTAACTTTGAGGTAAATAAGGGAAGAGTCAATGTACCTAATAGACATTATTTATTTATGTAATTTGGGGTTTTCCCCCATGAGGAATTCCTTTACAATCTCCTTTAATATTGCGTTACATTTTGTAAAACGGTTCGTCGAAATGCCAAAAGGCTCCATCTTTAATATTCCTCTTAAGATTAAGATTGTCGTTTTATTATTATTTATATATTTATGACAATCGCCTGAAACGTAAATTTGTTTTGAACTACGTCTCTGCCTCGACGTTATATTTTGTAGCCATTTGTTTCTAATTACTATTGTAATTAATTCTCATCAGAGCTACTCCTATACTGTGTTTTGTGTGTGTGTGTAGTAAGTGATTGCATGCGTGCGTGCGTGTGTGTGTGTGTAGCACATAGCATTAAATTCGTGCAGAATGTAGATATGCATACTTATTAGATATTTTAAGAGTAGAAAAGAAAATATCTAAAATAAACTAACGTACAGAGAATTAATTATACTATATCATACTAAATTTGAATATTTTGACGTCCCCTTCAACGGCTTACAATTTTTCCACACATTGTGGACACACCGTTTGCTTGTAGTAGCTTAGTGCAATGAAATCAGATTAATGAAAGATAAATTAATTATCTGTTTATCTTTCTTTAATCTGCCGCAACATTTTTAATCTGTGCCACAACTTTTTCGTAAAACGTAAATGGAACCATAAGAAAATAGGAGCCTAAATTACTCCTTATAACTTTGAGTATATAACCACTAGAGAGAGTTTTCGCCAGCAAACGCGTGTCCTTTTTCTGCTTGTGTGCATTGCATTAGTGTACGTGCAGGGATGTAACGTATATCGATATAATATCGATAAACTACTCGACTTTTTTGTGGTACCTATCGACGTTTGTAGATATTTTTATAATTCTGAATTTTTATTTTATAAACACATTTTAAGTTTCATGTCATCAGTTTATAATGTGTAAAACTCATTAAGTAACTTTTTAATTTAAGATATAGGTATTTGAAATTAACAAGATTTTATTAGATGTTTAAAAAAGATTGTGTTCTTATAAGGTTTGTTTGTTTGCATGGGCTCCGAAAGTACTTGACCGATTTTGATGAAATTTTGCACATATATAGAAAAGACCACATAGGCAACTTTTTTGCGGCACGGCATTTCTTTTAGCGCGCACGAAGGCGCGGACAACATCTAGTTTTTATCATAAAAGCGTTTTCCCATTATCCGACACGATATCGGTAAATAATGCTGATAGCCGATACACAATAGCCAAAGGCGAGTAAAATGAAATAATTAGTAGCATAATTCTTTCACACTATTCAGTCAATTGCGTATTTTAATTAAGTATAAAATAAGTATTATGAGAAAACGTTTTATTAATAACTATTTACATTAAATAAAATTACTCCCTATATCTACCAATTGAAAGTTTACAATTCCTAACAATTCTGCACTATTGTAATATAAATAGACCGTTCATAAATATTTTTAGCCGACCTTAAAAAAAGGAGGTTCTGTGTTCGGCTGTATATAATATGTCACCGTAAAATTGTAAAAACCGTTCGATTGTAAGCCTTAGTAATACCGACCCGATAATATATCCCGACGACATATTATCTTGAATCTGGAAGGCCGGGGAAAATTTAGAGCATTGAAAATATAACTCTAGGAGTCTGGACTGATACAATAGAACTGAAAATCGAACACACGAGTCTCATGTCAAATCATAAAAATTTTGCGTTCGATTTCCTCTCTTTGTATTGTATTTGCATTTTTGATTAGCATCTAAATAGTAAATACATTGAGAGATTAGCTGAGTCAGTCAGATTACTCACTTTCTTGGGGGCCTAGCAGGAACAATTGTCAATTGCGTAAGCGTTACGTTATCGAAAGAGATTTGTATAAAAATTATGACAGCGCTCATACAATTGACATTCGACAACATTGCATTTACGCACCTGTCAATTGTTCCTGCTAGGCCCATATTTACAGGAATAAAAGTTTTTTTCTATCCGATATCAAACCGATAATGTGAAAGACCTATGTGTTTCATATATTTTACTTGCCCTTGCATGGCTATTGAATATCGATTACTGTATCGGCATTCGATACCGATATCGTATTCGATCTGGATCGGATAATGGAAAAATGCTCTTTGTGCATTTTAATTGGAAACTAAATAAAAAAAATATGTTTAAGAAAGTATAATTATATTATTGTAAGTCTTCTTAATTGTCCGGTAAAACAGAAATATCTTCCCCGTATCAATACCGTCACACCAAGCTGTCTCACTGGTGGAACACACTCTTCTAATTTTCGCATCTAACTGCTTCAATCTATTCGCCTCTTCTTCCGGAGCATTTCCGAGACCTAATAAAACCGTTTAGTAAAAGTTTATTATCTTTATCGATAAACTCTTGTGTCAGTAGGGTACATCACTCAAAATACGCAGAAAAACAAAGCTTTTATTTTGCACAAATTATTACTCATTACGTGATATTCATCATTAAAGCGTGATATAGTACGAAAAAGGGTTCGTTAAATTTAATGATTATCTGTTTATATTATAAAAATACTCATTATTTAGTTCACAAAACATTGTTAAAACATTACGTGTAAAATGATAATTCCAAGTATTTGACACCTTCTGTCGTCATTCTTAAGGCACAATATGCAGCGGCGCAACACATATTAGATGTTTTAAAATTAATATCTCCTTTACACATTTATTTTCATTTATAAAACACAACATATACACAGAGCTACTGCTCTGCAATGGCCTACTAAGCTGGCCATAACATGACACGAAACCCGCGTTTATACACCGATATAAGCTCTTTCATTCGCTCGTATTGATACATCGTTAGTAAGACAGAGCAACAGAAAACAATAGTACCAACTTTCAAAAACTATGACTCCGTCTTTAGAAGTCTTTGCCTTATAACATAAGATATCTGCCAGTGAGACTCTCTTGAGATTAGGCAGAACAAACAGACAGACAGACAGACAGACTGATGGACACTGGACAGACAAAATTTCAAAAATTGTTTTTTTATTGTTTGTACCATATATATGCTTTTAGTGAAAAGCTGTAGCTTTAAAATGACAAACATAACATACTTAAATTTTATTTATTTGTATAGATTTCATAACCAAAACACTAACATTTGAGCTAATTAATATTATTACGAATGTTCAATTACATAATTTTCCTCTTTAAATTAAAGTATTTAATAAAATTTATTTTTATACGCTTAATTTTACCAATGTTATCAAGATTGTTACAGTGTTTCATGTTCACAAAAGGCCAACTGTGCGTATGTAAATTTATTCACTTTGAAATGGACCCACTAAATATTTGTTTTTCTCGACATTTTCCTCACCAATTTTGATCGCATCGTTGCAATGTTTTCATTCATACCATAATATATTGAAAAAATTCATTAAAATTCTTGAACATCCTAAACATAATAAACTATGGAAAATTTTATCTTTCGTCTATTGGTAGGTACTCATATCATATTTATCAATAAAGTATATTTTGGTTCCGTCGCTGATATTAAAATAAAAGACGATGATCTATTATATTTAATAGTATTACGAAACGTAATATGATTGTTGTATTACAATTATGTACAATACCTATGTACAATTCTGTTAACTACATAATACTTCAGCTTGATTGTTAGCCATATACATTTGTAGGTCACTCTGCCCAAGCTATATTAGATTCATTAATTATAATAATATCTCCAATTAACAATGTGAAGTGCAATATGTGATTAATGATTATAGAGGACATTGATTTTGGATTACGTATTTTGGTATAATAAGGGTTAATTCATACTGGCGCACAGTGAAGTGATTTTCTGTAAATGTAATATAGCAAACTCACTCTTAAGGCTGCACTAGTTTTTCTCCATACAAACGCTGTTGGTGATTTACTCTAAAGTCAAACATTGTAGAACCAAATTTTAGTGTAATATTGATTTTTGTTACACTGATGTAGGTCGGTATGTGCTTATACCAGTCATTCCTCTGGACTAGGCTCACTATGTTGTGAGAATGCCGTATGTGCTTGGGCAACCATACGAGATTTAAAAACCATCTGTCCAGGCACTGCAATACCTACAGGCACAGTATTTCAGAGTGGTTACTTCGCTCAGAAAATACTGTATAAATCATCTATTAACGGATGAAAAGGACTAAGTTTTTTTAACAGCTGAGTGTCTGTTTGCGTAATTTGAGGACGCCTTTTCTAAAATACTTTACAAAGCGGTATAAATGTGTGCAGTATATTAGCTTCTTTTATAAGTATAAATTGCTATTTTATGGGTTACCCTTTTTCTCTGATGTTAGGTGAAATAACAAGCATTTTCTCCGCGTTTCTCAGTGCGGCACGATGTTCGAGCCGTTGACTAGCGCACTCTTAAACCCACTATACCTATATAGGTGCTCGTAATGCACATAATATTCTTTCTGTGATAAAAACGCAACTTTAAACACATCAAGGCGCACGTACTGGCGCATTCGCAGTCCGCGCTGCCGCCGTATTACGTAAAAATAGCGATTTACAAAAATCTTGCAGTCATCGCGCGATACACGCGCAATCGATTGCTGAACATCAAATAAAATCGTATTACCTATGCGATCGATTGCTAATCGCTCGCTGTTGTGTTTGAATGCACTTTGCTTCATTTTCGCTTATTATTGCTAACTGACAGTTCAAATCGCTTACGTAATACGAAAAATTAGACAGAAGTGAAGAGATCGAACGATTGATTGCTATTTATAGTTCTTCTATTGTTCGGTAGAGGCAGTACTGTCACTAGGTTGCTTCTGCTAGGTTTTTGCAGATACCTAATACGAATTTGCGATTTTTGCTATTGCTTGGCTTTTGCAAGATATGTAATAAGCCCGCCGGTTGTTTATACCGTTATTTTACATCGGGTTTTTATGACATACTTAGCGATATCTTTCGGGTTAAGCCTATGTGGATGGTGGTGAAGCTTTGCTCACCAAAAAAAGAGCATTCAAGTCTTCCTGTGATCACCCGCAAATAAAATTCGATAAAAAACTTTACATGTACAAAGGTACAACATATTCCTTTGGGGCCATCCACATATTACGTCACGCAAAATTTCGACTTTTTGAACCCCCACCTCCCCCCCTATGTCACGCTTTTTAGTATCCCTGTACCTGTATTTAACATGTACTGTCACACTTAGTATGACCCCCCATCCCCCATCAGGTGTGACGTAATATATAGATGGACCCTTTCGTACAAAGTCAACTGTAATTATAAAAAATGTACTTAGACCTACTTAACCCCATTATAGAGCACGAAACCAAACGTGACACCAATCGTGAAAATAATTAGCGCAAATCATTTATTAATAAACCAATTCGTGACTGTGCGGTTTCTGCATTAATGCAAACATGTATTTTTCACATGCCTAAGTGCCAGTATAAACGGACACATTTTGTATATTATTTATTTTAATTACCTACTCACAAATAACTTGACCAAGTGGTACTTTAATGAGCACAGGTAATATAAATTCAGAACTGTGAGAATATTGAAAAGTCCCGTGAATAGCAAATTGTATACCATTACTAGCAAATTAGAATTAAACTATATGTTGTGTTCTCTTACAAAAAAGTATGGTGTGAATTATCTTGACTTTTGGAATAAATAAAAGTCATCGACACGGTCCGGTCAGTAATACCAACGTAGGCAGCTACATGTTGATTTCACTACGAAATTCAAATCCAATATTTTCAAACTAACGTTGTTTTTACGAAATCACGTTTGAAAGGTTTCCATTACTATCAATCGAATCCGATTTCGTAAAAGGGCTTTATTAATTTAGCAAAAAGTATCAAGTAGACTTTTTATATTAGGCTCGGCGCAGACGGGCCACAAACGACCGCGACTGGTGGCCCTAAAAACATAATATTACAATCAGTTACACTACGCGTTCCACGAATATAGAAGTAGAAAATGCACTTGCATTTTTAAGAGTTATTCAAAATTGAACTTTATTCATTACGCAAAAAGATGCACGTTTCACTGTAAGAGTTCGAATATTAAATTGCACAGCGCATGTGCATGACTGATATCGGTATGAAAAGGTCGTATGAAACATGCCTTTTCATGTAGTTAATAAAGTTCAATTTTGATTTGTTATCTTAAAAAAAAAAACGCGCCACGTCGTGTCGCGTATCGTCGCGGTATGAATTGACCCTTAGGCTTCAAGATCACATAGGTACACGTATAACAGGCCTCAAAACTAGTGCACAAAAGCATTATCCAAATTGACACGTGGTGTCTTTGTGAATGGACAGCTGCGTTACCCTAGGGTCGAATCGACCCCTAATGGGGTGATAACAAAACTTACGAGTTTAATAGCGAATAAAACTCGTATACTATACAACTTTTTAAATTCTTTATTGCACGTGGCGTATTATGTAGGTGCCTTTCGCATTTAGTGATTTGTGATCTTTTATATTGCTAAATGGTTTATCTTTTTATATGCTGTTTATTCTTTGCTTATTCACAAAAAGTGATCATAATTATATGAATAATTCTTTGTCCAATACAACATAAATTACCAACTCTGGTCCAGCTGCTGGAATGAAATTTTTAGTATTTAATTTTGGCATTTAACAAAAATAATCTTTCGCGCGGTCTACAATTATTGTACATAATGTTTATGATTTTAAAATTTTTAATATTAAGATTATATCAACATGAACGTAGATGAAATGATAAACGACATTAGGTATTAAAAGAGAAGAACATTATTATCTATAAAACGAATATCTAGACAACGGATTGAAGTGACTACGACTTGCAAGTTGCAAACCTTCAAAAAGGGAGCGCATTCCCTCTTAAAAGGCTGGCAAAGCACTTCCGACTCCTTCAGTGTTGCGGGTGTCCACTGTCCATGGGCGACCGAAATCCCTTTTCAGCGGGCATTTGCACTCAATTTTTATAAAGAAATAATTATTCAGGGTTTCACTTCTATATCATGTGAAGCACCGGACATATTTTATCTACGCAAAAGTGTAGATGTTGTGGTGTATAAAACGATGGATAATAATAACAATAACTCCCCACACCGATTTCGGTGACGGTGGCCGGTAATGTTATTATAGACCACCACGACCACGGAGGTTGTTATAATAGAAAAGGTAATATTTAAGATATCTAAGTATAAACTATTTAGTATTTCCGTGAGCTATCACGTCATGATAGCGTCATAATGTTTTATTGGTTTAGTTTTAAACGGCGATAATACTGATGGTCGGATAATACGATGTCATAATATCTATCCAAGTTAGTGATTGATGTAGAGCGATGTATGAGGGAAGTTTTTGCTATCCACGGTTTTGAGTTTTAGGCTGTGACCCCACTAGTGCGTTGCGTTGCGTCGTGTTGCTTCGCGTCATCGCAACGAATTAGCGCTTAAAGCTGCGCGTCCACTGCATCGGAATCGGAGCGTACGGATTTGTTGCTTTGTATGGATTTCTATGGTACTGCGTCCACTGGATCGGCATTTCTGCGCCTGCGACCGGTATTTAACCCGTCATTCGGATTCCGAACGTTTCAAGTTCTGACGTGTTTGTGACGACGCGACGGCTATACATAAATACTTATTCACGATGAATGACGATATTTTAATTACTTTAGTGGAAAAATATGATGAACTTTACAATCTAAAACATCAACATTATCATAACCAACTGAGGAGAGACGATATTTGGGATGAAATTGGGCAAATAATAAATAAAATTGTAGAATATAGTGAAGTTCAAAAAACTTTTTTCGAGTCATATGAATGTACCCAAAAAAATCTATTTTCATCTTCTCCAAAAATTAATCTTTTTGAATTTATATTATGATTTATGAACCCATATCTTTCGTTTCCTCTTGTTTCTCTTTTCCTCTTCTGATAAAATACAGCTAATTACAACCTATTCGGTCTGAGATTACAACAATATATCTCGTCACTATCCTCCATAATGCAAATTGCAATTGCACGTTCAGGCTGACGGACTAAAAATAACTAAATTGCCGATGCTGAATCCGAATGCAGTGGACGCACCCTATCGGCATTTTGTAAATGCCGACGCTCCGTCCGCTCCGTACGCTCCGATTCCGATGCAGTGGACACGCAGCTTTATATACCACACCTGCGTTGCGTCGACGTTCGACATCACAACGCGTATCTCCCACCTTGCGATTTGACATTTCAAAAAAAATCTATCATAACCTACGCAGCGTCTACGATCCGACGACGCAACACAACGCACTACGAGAAAACAGTCTGATTATATTATGAAGAAGGCGCTTAATTATACGCACGTAAAGTCGACGTGCGTGTCGAGGTACTAGGCCCCAATACATTGCGTCCAGAATCTACGCGCGCTACGCTATTTTTTTACTAACCCGCGTATCATCCATCACTAGGCCGCCAGACATTTTGTTTTGAAGCTCTACGCATGTAGGTTCACGTGCGTAATTCGCCTTTCTGGACAAGGTCTAACTCCGCACTAGGAAATATTACCTACGTTTATTTGTGTTTAACATTATAATTATTTTTAAAACAGTACCTACCCTGTTTATTTTGATATTATGTTTATTGTTATTTTTTTATTTTAATAATGTTTTATTATTATTTTTTTGCAGGTAATGTAATAATAGTGATAGACCTACCTAATTGCCTTGGGAGTAAGGTATTAATTATTTTATTTTATTTTATGTTAGATAAGAGACGACCTGACGTTCAATAAAAAATAATATCTATGGATGCTGTCAGTCTGGCTCACGAACCATATTATGGTCTGTGATCTGGCCCCAAGAAGGAACCAACTTAGAACAACGGAAATATGTAGATGTAATATTTTATATATATATATATATATATATATATATATATATATATATATATATATATATATATATATATATATATATATATATATATATATGCATCTTGCGAATCATGTTGCGTCCTACATGGCGATTTTTACGAATGATGCCGCGTCCGACCGACTTGTTGCGTCCGGTATACGGACGCAAGATTAACCGACCCTCATTTTTCGTCCAAGGGTGTCTTTTCATCATTAGAATGCATAGGCAAAAAATTGGCATGGACTCAATTTCATCACTAGAATGATTTTCAGCGTATTTCGTAGTTCAGCCATCGGCCGCGTGGAATTTCGAGGGCGCTACTGAGAAGCGTATATTTTGTACCGTATATTGAGCATTTAGTTTACCGATTATATTGCGTCTCCCTGAATATACACAAAATGTTTTTTTCAGTTCTCCACGAGTATCATCTTGCGTCCAGAATTTTTCTTATATCAGGACATCGCCTAGATCCTACTTGGGGCCTTTTAAGGTGCACGGGTGTGGGGCGCGCGGGGGGCGGGAAGCGAGCCGGGCGTCAGCGCCAGCAGCGCGGTCGCATCGCATATTTTGTTAACCGACTTCCAAAAAAGGAGGCGGTTATGTATTCGGCTGCATAATATTTTATTATTATTTTGTATGTTAGACGATAATTCCGCCGTGTATGGACCGATTTCCAAAATTCTTTTTTTGATCTAAAGGGTATAATCCCAAGGTCCCGTTTTAAAAAAAGTGGTGACCTGATGATGGGATTCATGAGGAATCAAAATTTATATGGATACTTATGGCGATTTCGGATTTTTCTGAAGTAGTCTAAGCATATTATGCTACCAAAAATTAAGATTTTACGCCAAGGCTATACCCTGGATCCAAAAGTACAGAATAGAACTCCTGACTTATAGATACATGTTTGGGGATTTCAGCGTTGTTTAAAGAACTGAAGTATATGCCTCCATGGCAATTAAGTGATCATCATTATCACCACCACCATTACACCATACATCATCACATTATGATGATATAAAAGGTACTTCTCCTAGTATTTTCACCAACACGGAGATCTTTAAACGTTACTCTACCGCCTATGAACTTATTTGTAAAATTATTTTGTTGTTGTCATTA
The DNA here is from genome assembly GCA_905404095.1 of Glaucopsyche alexis. Lineage (NCBI taxonomy): Eukaryota > Metazoa > Arthropoda > Insecta > Lepidoptera > Lycaenidae > Glaucopsyche > Glaucopsyche alexis. The sequence continues at coordinate 6,479,349 of FR990042.1, forward strand.
ACATGGAAACTTGATGATGGGATCCGTGAGGAATCGAGGGAACTCCTCAAAATTTATATAGACATATAATATAGTGATTTAGACTTTTCCTGAAGTAACTTAAGCATATTATGCTACAAAAAAATAAGATTATGCCCTGTATAATAAGAAGGTACTTCCTGGATCCAAAAGAACTGAACAATACTCCTCAGTCTTTAAAGATACGCGTTTGGAAATTTCGGCATTATTGTTTTAAGAACTGCAAGCATATGCCACTATGTACGTTACAGTAATCATCATCATCATTTTATTTTAAAATAGTGTCTGACCGAAGCTGGTTTTTACGACCGAAACCGAAAACGAATTTCGGCAACGGTCTCAGTTTCGGCCGCAACCGAAACTTCCGTAGGTACAAGGATCATGTTTTAAGAGAAAAATAAAGGAAACGTTAGTTTAATCATTTTAGTTTAGTCTTTTTAGGGTTCCATAGTATTCAAGGAACTCTTATAGTTTTGCTTCGTCAGTTAGTCTTTCTTTCTGTCTGCCCCTCTAGCTACTGTAATTTTGAACATAAATGGGAGAGATTTGGTAAAGTTGTATATTGTGTATAGATCCGTGTTCTACATCATAAAATAATAATAATTTCATTAATATAAATATTGTTTCATTCTACTCCATCGTGTGAGATATCGTCGAAAAGATCTAAAATAAAGGCGTGGTTTCATACATAAATTTTTTACAAAGAACCATTTTCGAGTAATCGGCTTCCAAAGTGGTTTTATAATTTGGTCCCCCGCTGGCATTTTTAAACTATAGGAGATAGAAACTGGAAAGTTTGTATGCTGATAGATCATGCTAAAAACCTTTTAGAGAATTTATTTTGAGCGCAATCGGACTACAACTTTTTAAGTAATTCAAAGAAGGCCTATTTCGCGTTGATAGTTACAGAACCCTCCTTAGACATGTCCTAACATGCTTTTGATTTACCTACTGCCGCTTAGTAGTTTATTTATACAAATCTGTATTGCGAGCAAAACACGAAAAAGCACTATAATATTTACAATTGTTTATTGTAAAACAGCTATATTATTATGTACAACGGATCTTAAATACTTTAAGCTTAGCCCAATTCACGAAACGACGAGAGTTAGCCTTATTAACTAAGCATGGCTAATATGAGAAATATGAGAAATGCATAATTATGAGAAAATAGAATATCGCAAAAGTGTCATTGTCGTGTACGGTCAACGGTGTGACAGTTAAATATGGTCAAACGTTCCATCATTCTAATCTATGAACAAAATTTCAGGCTTAAATTGAAGTCGTTCTTAAGCGAATTAGGCACAATGCAAGCTAGTCAAACACCTCGTAAGCCTAATAGACTAGTGCTTTTACCTTTGAAAATGGTCAAAAGTGAAAAAAAAACTTATAGTAGGATGAAACCCATTGGAAAAGGAAGAGAATTTAACAAAAATAAAAGGAAAAAGTATTTTACGGGCAATTTGAGGTCGGAAAGTGTAAGGAAGTGAGTTTTTAAGGATAGAAAACGGTTTATCTCGATTTCTGGCAAAACTACAAGTCCTATGGAAAAAGTCAAATGGCAAATTTGTAGGTACCTAATAGAAAGATCTACACCTTTAAGCACGCCTCGGGTGTGCTCTACTCTCGAAAGGCCGCGTTGTGACAAGTTCACAACATAAATCTGTTGAAATACCCGAAATTCAATAATAAACTTATAGAAAAATTGATGTTTTTACAACTAGGAACTTCAAACATGACTGTAGACTGTTTTGCTTTTTACTTATTTAATTTAATGTATGTAATATAAAATGAAATAATAAAAAAAAACTAAAGCTGTCCGTAGGTCTGTTTGTTCCATAAATTAAGAAAAATATGGGCAATGAAATGAGTTGAATCTTTTTTTAAACGTTTCCGTTTATCCTAAGTATGAGCCCTGTTGCTTGGCGTTATTAAATTCTAAATGGTTAAAAATATATTAATTAACATTTTTTTGATAGAATAACCAGTTTTATTCGTTCCCCGTTCTCTTTTATTATTTTCCCATTTCTCAATACCGCTTGCCGATATTTTTTTATATTGTTTGTTACATATTTGCTACATTATATTGTTCATTTAATGCATATTATATATTTTATGTGCAACGGATGCAAGAAAAAAAAAAACGTAAATAAATATATAAAAAATGACAAAACACTAAGAAATATTTATTGTAGTCACCATACCTTGTTTTATTGTAAAATCATCAAAATACGGTATTAATGGGGGCAAGAGGGGTCACATGCTGATGTATCATACTCGTAATGCATACATAAATTATTTTGTACTAGATGATAATGATAGAGATGTAAAAAAAATATCAATATTCCAAATAAACTGTTTATAATTTAGTGTAATATAATATTATTGGCTCTATTTAAGGATATGTATTGACGCTGTGGTAGATCAGTCATTGTTTAAGCGATGATTTTTCATCTTACGGTTTCCTGATTATAGTATAAAACGCGTGTGAGGCGTGCAAACTTTATATTTATATTTTTTTCACATAACCTAGACCCGCCCAGCCTCAATTCTTATTGAAGCTAGGCACAAAATATTTTAGTAGAAGATATCTACAAAATATTGTAGATGTCTTCATCTACAATATTTTGTGTAAGTTGTCCAATCGTCTTTAAATTATATCCATAGATGCTTATTTATTGCTATTTTAAGATAGCTTAAATACATGAGTGACCTACGGATAATTTTAGCCCATCAAAAGGTATTTCAGAGAGAAGTGGGGAACGGGCTAAGCGGGTCTGGGCCTTACTACCTGTTCTTTTCTTTGCATTTTTTTGAGAACTTTTACTGTGGTAATGTATTTTTTTTTACATTATCAGAAAAGAGAGATTTCAACGAATAAAAAGCCCACCGACTTTAAAATAAAAAAAAAAATATATTTTGACGTGAGAGTTTTCGACTGAAAATTAGGGTTAATTTTTTGATATTAGGTGAAAAAATAAATATTTTAAATAAAAAAAATTACAATATATTTGAAACACACGGGTACGTTTTCACCAAATGTCGTGAATTTTTTTGTAATAACATAAATATAAAAAAAGAACAAACACTTGGTTAGTTGAATTTTTCACATATATTATGAAGTTATGTGAAAAAACTGTAAATAAGTACAAACGTTGTAGATCTTTTTATCACCTATAACTTTTCTAGTTTAATTTTTTCCATAGGACTCGTAGTTTTGCCGAAAATCGAGATAAGCCGTTTTTTACCCCTTGTAATTCACCCCCTTACACTTCCCAACCTCAAATCGCCCGTAATTTATTTTTCCCTTATTTTTTGTAATATTTTTTTCCTTTTCCAGAGGGTTTCATCCTACTATACTTTTTTTTATTTCAAAAATTATCGGCATTGGTCTACAATAGCTATTTCAAAATGACGTTTAGACAATGCGCGAGTTAGTGTTTTTTTTTATGTATACCAACTGTAAATGTGTAAAATCAAATACTTACTTTTATTATTTTTACCCCATCTCAAGTAAATGCAACGGAGTTAAATAAATCATGTCCTGTAACAAAACCTTATAAAATGTCATCGTCGCGTCGCGCGTCGCTTAGTTGGAATTTAAAAAAGCGTCGAACATTACCGATCACAGCCCGAGAACTCCATGCACATGCAGAATGCAATTTTGGTTTCGGTCGTAGTTTCGGCAAAACCAAAACTAAACCGAAACACGTTTTTTTGCTGAAACTCGACCGAAACCGAAACCGAACACACGGTCGGACACTAATTTATAATACCTAATGGAAGCTTGGCGTGTATTCGATAATTACAAACGTCACAAAAAATTGAAAAATTATTATTTTTAAACAAAAATTAAACAAACATCCAAAGTAATCTAAATAATAAAAAATTATGAAGTCGGTCGTCAGTCGGGTTGTTTTTATTTTTTTAAATTAGTTATTTTATTTTAGATTTTTTAAATTTAACCAACACACACTTGGTCGATTTAAATCAAAAAGATGACTATTTAACATGCATACATACATACAAGATACGCGCGAAAAACATAACCCTTCTTACAAAAATACAAAAACAGTAATCGGAATCACAATCTCATAAAAGATTGAAGGGTGTAGCTTTATCTGCATAATGTTGATGATATATGTAGGGCATTATACGGAATTGATTTGAACAAATTGATGGGAGGTAAGAGCATCCATGCAGTGTATAGAAGTATACGGATATATACTGTGTGCTGGATAGCTTTGGTGGTGAACGGAAGTACTAGCATCCATGCAGTGTATAGAAGTATACAGATATATACTGTGTGCTGGATAGCTTTGGTGGTGAACGGAAGTAGTAAATGACCAGGAAATTTCCAAAACTGAATATTAATATTTCATAAAATAACGGGATACTACGTCGACTCTTGAGATCATACAGATAAAAACTACACATATACGCATTAATAACAAGTAAAATCTTGCCACATACAGTGGACGCTACAGGGTGGCGGTTTGTAAGGACGCAAGAAGTCTTCGTCGATTTAAATATATATATATATATATATATATATATATATATATATATATATATATATATATATATATATATATATATATATAAAAGTATAACTCCCACACCGATCTCGGTGACGGTGGCCGGTTTCATTGAAACCAGGGCAGTTACGCAGGAGTGAATTTTATAGTGCCCAAGTGTGTGCGCAGTACACAAGAGCACTCTCTCTTCCTTTACTCTCATAACCCAGTGGGACGGATGACCGACACGACTGGCGAGAGATCAGGCGCAGGACCGACTTTTTACATGCCCATCCGACGCATGAATCATCTTTCTTGTCAGACAATCAGGTGATCAGCCTGCATTGTCCTAACCAAACATGGATACAACATTTTTTGTTGTTCCCTTGTGGAAATCGAATCCACGACCTCCGGGTCGAGAGCCAATGCTCGAACCACTAGACCACGGAGGCAAATTACCTATTATATGACCCGGGAACACAGAGAAATTTTCTCCCTGGGTGGGAGTCTAACCCCCGACTTCCGGCTTGAGTGCCAACGTGCTATGCACTAAGCCACAGAGGTCGTCAAATTTGATACATAATATTATTTTTTGGTTAAAAAATAATTAAATTAAACTTTTTTTTTCATTTTCAAAACCATGAATCGTTGATGATGTTTTGAATGTAACATAAGGGTCAATTCACACCGAAACGAAACGATACGTGATATAGCGCTGCATTTGAGGCTGCAAGATATTCAACTTTATTCAGAGCCGGGAACTACCTGGCACAACGGATAGCCATTGCTATCCAACGAGGCAATGCTATCAGTTTGCAAGGTACTCTGCCAGATAGGAATAGGATTACCAGATAAAAAAATCAAAAGTCCGGAAAAAAGTCCTGATTTCCATGGAAAAGTCCTGAGATTTTCTACAGCTTGAGAATTTTCTCTCAAAAACGTAATATTATTTTGCGCACGCGTTTTACGCGACTTTTTTGATTTCAACTGCAATTGTTACTAAAAGAAAATTATTTTTAGTAGTTTAATAAGAGAGATCTTTAAAATGTAATCTGTGTTTTATTGAAAATCCTGAGCTATCACTAGATTTGCTAAATCCGGCCGGAATCCTGAGAAGAGTCGAAAAATCCTGAAATCTCAGGACAAATCCTGAGATATGGTAACCCTAGATGGGGACGACCTGGGGAAGTTTTTCTATTTATAGACTTTTTTAGAAATAGATTATTTATCTAGATGTCTTCTTTTAATTAGTAGGTATTAATTTTTAGTTTTTTATTTGGCTCTAGTTTTATTGTTAATTTTATGTTTCTTGTGTTATTTTAATTACTTTATTCATAGGTATATGACGTTTCGTTGTAAGATTTCGAATGTCAAGTTGCCCCGCGCTGCTCAGTGCATGTGCAGTTATCATATGAAACGTGTATCTTTTGTGTAGTTAATAAAGTCCAGAATTGAATAGCTATCTTAGAAATGCAGCGCCGCGTATCGTGTAACCTTATATGTATAATACGGCCGATGTATCTTGGCGAGTGTGAACTTCGCGCAGAAGGTCGCGCAATAACTGTTTCTAAGTGTTTTCGTATTTATTTTATTTGTACTAATTGGTCAACTGTATAAGGGAAATTGTATTAGTACATAGGTATATAAAAATAATACAATAACAGTTTTCTTCACGAGTTGTACAAGCACTAAAGTTCGCAGAGCCTATGTTCAGACCCGTCAAGATACAGCGGCCGTAGTGTAACTTTCCTATTCTTTAAATATGCGAACTGCGAAGACATAAAACATAATTACTGGTAATCGTCAATAGAGAATGGTTTAGTAGAACATGAGAAAGGTTAGACAATATACAAGCACGTACAAGCGTTAGTCTTCCATTAATTTAAATATAAAAAGAACCCCTTTTTTTAAATAGGTTAATTAGTTCTAATAACTGCTAGACGTTGCCCGCGACTTCGTATGCGCAAAAATAATTAGAAATTATGTTAATAATTTTAATTAATAATTACAGAAGTTAGCACCAAGCAGGGGTGATCTGATAGACGGAAGGAGAAAAGGACAGAGCCAAACTATAAGGATTACTTGTAGGACAACGGAACCCTTATAGTTTATCGCTCTGTCCTTTTGTGCTTCCGTCTATAAGGGTTCCTAATAGGGCAACGGAACCCTAAAAAATATTTAACGACGGCATATTTTACTCTTGTACGAGGTTTTATTCCAATTTTACTACTTGACCATTTAACAACCTTTTGATGGCACCATTCGCTTAAATTAAACCATATAGCACTAAAATAACGTAAAAATTCGTTCTATAGACTTTCAAGATACTTAATTTTGCACTGCAAAATATGAACAATTTTTTTTTTAAGTAACCCCTAAATTTTCAAGCTGACCGAGCTGATGATTAGATCCAATATATAACACTCTCGTGTCAATTTACAAACAAAACTCATAGATCTTAAAAAAAAAAACGATGAAAATCGGTTTATCCTTTTGGGAGATACGATGTCTCGGATAGACACAAACACACCCGTCAAAATTATAACACCCCTCTGTTTTCGTTGAGGGTTAAAAAGCGTGAACCAGCAATTATATTCCTATTAAACATCTATACTTCTATACTAATATAATAAAGAGGAAAAGTTTGTTTGTATGTTTGCTTGTTTGTTTGCATTGAATAGGCTTCGAAACTACTGGGCCGATTCTGATGAAACTTGGCACAGATATAGAGTAAACCTTTGACGACCTCTGTGGCTCAGTTGGTTGAGCGTGTTGGTGCTCAAGCCGGGGGTCGCGGGTTCAAATCCCGCCGAAGGAACAAAAAGTTTTTCTGTGTTCCTGGGTCATGGATGTGTATTAAATATATGTATAATATAATAAAAATCTTAAATATGTGTATAGTATAAAAGTATTAAATATATTTCCGTTGTCTGGTACCCGTAACACAAGTTCTTCGAGAACTTACCACGGGATCAGATTGACGTGGTGTGAAGCGTCCATAGATATTATTATTATTATAAACCACGGAGAAGGACATTGGCTACTTTTTTTTGCGGAAATTCCTTTAGCGCGTCGCGGTCAACATCTAGTTTAGTAATATTATTAGAAATTTCTTAATTTTATCTCGCAAGGAGAATGTAAGATTGCACAAAAGTATACCAAACCGCGAGTGTAAAATGGAGGCATATAATTGTGAATTTAAGGAAAACAGCGACGAAATGCCACCATTTGATCCGTGGGATTCTTTATTTTATGTAATGCATTATCTCTTAAGCGACGGCTATCCCGAATTTCCTTGAGTTGCCAGAGTAATTTTTTATTCGAGCGAGCACAATATTTCGTGCCCCAAAAAGGGAAACTTTTAGGTGTTTTTTGTTACATTTACAACCTATTATGTTACATATCTCTGTCTTTTGTTGGATTTCGAGGATCATTTTTGATATCGCAGATCGAATATTCTATCCCGAGGGAATTGTTGACATGTTTGAACATTGAACATGTTTCAATTAATTTGTATACTGTCACGATGTTGATTATGTAGTAGCTGTTTTCCACCACTTGGTCCATGGAGTATTAAAATTTAAATACATTAACTCCATTTTATTTCTCACTTTTTAAACTTTTCGAAATGATGGTAGAGATCGCAGGTTATTTAATGTTAGAAGTGTCAATAGCCAATCCATATTAAGCATTCATATCTTTGGACCGTGCTGTATGATTATAATATTTTAAGGAAGATATATTTGTTTGTATGTAACAAACATACAAACACTGTTTGCATTGGATACGCTCTGTAAATACCAGACTAATTTTGATGAGCACTGGTATGGTGTAGACCACGGGGACGGATATATCATATAGGCTACTTTTTATTGCAGAAAAATGTATGCTTCCCACTTATGGGATTTCCTTTTCTGTGCACCAATCGTGGATACCATATTATAGTAATCTAAAAATACCGATAAAGTTTATACAAAGCAGCCCCGCTTAAATGTATCTTTAGTATCGGCTACGGCTAATTCAATACCTGATATTATTACATAAATCTATATAATATATAAAAATGTTATGTTGGTTTGTGTACGCTTCAAAAACTCAAAAAGTTCTGCACCGATCAAGCTGAAATTTTAATATGATATATAATCCGCATCAAGGATTGTTTTTATCTATTTTTTGCATCAGTCACATATCCGCCACCGCGTTAAAACTATATTTTCGCGGGCGGAGCCGCGGGCAACAGCTAGTGCTATATACTTATGTGGTCAGATGTTTTTGCGGTCACTTGTAATGATTGTGGTCTGTGACATCACCTCTTGTAACAGGATTGGGTGATAAGGACGAGGTAATCTCAGATGACTGTATCGTTTTGCTAGTTTTCCACCTTATAGAGCTAGCGCTCGCCGTCGAAAAAGGAGATCATCGAGAACAAGCATTGGACCACTGCAGATCGCCCTAAAGCTTGATATAAAACCGCCGGTCTGGCGGTTATAAACCTGGCAGTTTTTTTTTTTACCAAAATGTGTGAAGATTTTTTAAATATAAAAAAGACCTTTTCCCCCGACGAACACAAAGGAGTGGTTTAAGTTTGACGCAGACGTGACGTCTGTCTTTGTGTGTGTCTGTCTGTGGTAGTGATGTAACGAATGTCTTTTTTTAGCATTTGCGAATGCGAATGCGAATGCGAATATTCAGTTTTTGTTCATATTTGGCGCCAATTTACATTTACAAGGATCGTTATGTGTTCGTTACGTTCGTATCTTCCGAGTATTGCCGACTTCATACGAACTCATCTATGATCTAAATAAAGCGTCATTCATTCCGCTCCGCTCACTCAAACTCAAAATTTTTATTTCCATGTAGGTTAAGAATTAAGATATAACGCTTATAGAATTGTCCTACATGATGCCTACCACCGATTCGGAAACTAGTCCGGCGAGAAGAACCGGCGTAAGAAACTCGCTCATTTGCTTTTGTTTTCTGATATTCATATTCGCAAAACATTCGCAAAAATTTTGCGAATGCGAATGCGAATATACAAAAATGTGCGAATATTCGCGAATGCGAATGCGAATATTCGTTACATCACTAGTCTGTGGCATCGTAGATCCCAAGAGGATGAACCGATTTTGATCTAGTTTCCTTTGTTTGAAACCTGAACCTCAATTCTCGTATTTAAAGTAGTCATAATTTTACTTTGTTTGGATTGAAAGTGAAGCGTTTCACGTCGGTTTAACTTACACAAAAACACCGTTTGAAAGTTTAAGCGTGTCGGGACTTGATTGTAATTGTATTAATGCAGGTTTTATTTAGCAGAATTGTCCCTCATGATCGAAAGTGTTATTTGCTACAATTCATCTTCATCGTCGATGCTTGACAATGACGGGACTCCTTAAAAATTTAAAGTCTGTTTTACACCACATGTAGGTATGTGGTGTAAAACAGACTTTAAATTTTTAACATTTACTTTGAGTATAAGTTGGTGGCAATATAGTGAGCATAAACAATTGTTCGTTTGCTCACCACAAAAAGCTTAGCTTCTAATCATAACTATTACCTGCAGTTTCTATGAATATTATTTTGTAGATAAAGTTTCTCTGTCACACAATATGAAGTGGCCCATTGATTTGCGAGTTGCGAATTGCGATGGATAGTTACAATCTAACTGGAACTGGAAGTAATTGATTTCGTCGAAAGCAAGTCGATAGTCATTTACGACGGTCGTATATGATGTACTTGGTCGTATAGGATATAATAAACGACATAGCGAATAAACTTATAGTATAGCTGGAGCCAGCAAAATTTTCAAGAGATAATTTTAAAACAGGCGCGTAGGTGATCTAACTAACAATACTTTTTAATAAAAATAGAAAAGTTTGTGAGGATGGATGGATGGAAGTTTGTTACTCTTTCACGCAAAAACTACTGAACGAATCTTGTGAAATTTTGTATGATATCTTAATCTAGTAGTTAAAGGGTACTTATTATTGCGTGCGGGTTTCTTACGCCAGATGTTCTCGCTAGGCTAGTTCCCGAACCGGTGGTAGGCACCACGTAGGGACAATTCCGAAAGAGTTGCTTAGTAACCTATCTATACTTATATTATAAAGCTGAAGAGTTCGTTTGTCTGTTTGTTTGAACGCGCTAATCCCAGGAACTACTGGTACGAATTAAAAAAATATTTTTGTGTTGGATAGTCCACTTATCGAGGAAGGCTTTAGGCTATATATAATATAACATCATACTAAGTTCAATACGAGAGGAGCACCAACCAAGAATGTTACAAAATCGTTTTTTTCCTTTTGAGAGCTTTCGCTGCGTACGCTGCGGAACCGGTTAAAGTTTCGCTTAAATGATGTATGACAGAATTGTTCCTTTTTTAAAGTTCTACAAAAAAGTCCGCGATTGTATAGTGTATATGTATGTCTTTTAAGGTTGGCTCACTGTAACTTTTTTATTGTTACCAAATTAGTTCTAAAAGTAACCATTATTTGTGAAGGTGTTTTCATAAAGATGATATTAATCCTTATCCAAGTAATTATTAAACGTTATTCATTACAAGCATTTAATCTAGAAGAAATTTGCCGTTTACATCATATGATTTCAATGAGTATTTTAGAAGATATCATATCGCAGTAATAAAATAATCATGGCGCAATAATAATGTACAGCGCGCGGTACGGGCGGCCAGTCGTGAGGTGGAAGCGCTTCTCCTTCTACGTAAATAAAGTCGTAGGTAAATTTTAGCGATATCCCAAAGTAACTGTTCCACGCGGACGAAGTCGCGGGCAAAAGCTATATGGAAATAAAACTTTTTTAATTTGAGTATGATTTTTGATACTGGAATAAGGAGGGCGGAGCCATGGGCAAAAGCTTGTTTTAATGTCCCTATTGCTTATGGTAAGAATAAATTCATTGTACTCAGTGCTGCTATAATTATTAATATATTAATTATTAATATATTATGATCAAAAAAATGTTAATGACATAATGAAGTCAGGCGGGCATGGGATCTCGACCTTTAAAGTATGGCAGATCTTTACGATATCGTATGCGATCACCATGTATCTGGGGGCACGGCAGTGCCCCCTCCAAGTCGAGCGCGAAGCAAACACTGCCGTACCATCCTTTACTGGAACCATTTCGCCGCATTTTCAGGCCCCTATTTGAGAACCTCTGGATAAGATCAGAACGCAGAAATTTTCGTCATCTAATAAGCTACAATCACGTACTTAAAATCCAAAATTTCAAGTCTGTAGGTCATTTAGTTCCGAAGTTAAGCGAAAGCAAAGTTTCGCATTTTCGACACTCACTCACTCACTCACTCACTCACTCACTCACTCACTCATGATCATCAAAATAGAACTAGTACTTCCCATAAACTTAGAGAGCTGAAATTTGGTACAGAGTTGGGGTTTAATGGCCACATAAAGGGAAAACTATAAAAACTAGGATAATCGATCTGGGGGCACGGCAGTGCCCCTGCCAAGTCGAGCGCGAAGCAAACACTGCCGTACCATTCTTTACTGGAACCATTTCGCCGCATTTTCAGGCCCCTATTTGAGAACCTCTAGATAAGACCAGAACGTCGATCTGGGGGCACGGCAGTGCCCCCGCTAAGTCGAGCGCGAAGTAAACACTGCCGTACCATTCTTTACTGAACCATTTCGCCGCATTTTCAGGCCCCTATTTGAGAACCTCTAGATAAGACCAGAACGTCGATCTGGGGGCACGGCAGTGCCCCCGCCAAGTCGAGCGCGAAGCAAACACTGCCGTACCATTCTTTACTAGAATCATTTTGCCGCATTTTCAGGCCCCTTTATTCTACTCGAACTTTATTCTACTCGAACATTACACAAATTAAATAAACAAATTACACTAAAATCTAGGGAAATAAATCAATATGCCCACGTTTCTACAAAAAGAAGTGAAATCCCACCAAAAACATTCTGTAAAAAACTAGCCAAGTCTCGATGGAGCTGCTTGTTTATCTCTAAAAAGTAATGAAATCTAGACAAAATCGTGCCAAGTCTAAGGTTCCTTACTGCGGTTTCTTTATTATTATAGTTAATGTTGTGTGACTTGGCCGTTGAAGGGCACACAAGGGTACAAAAGGGGCTCCATGACACTATTGCTCCAATACGTGTGTTGTACAATCAACAACAGCCTAAAATGAGACACTAGCGTCCAATTACCAATACCAGTATGGGCTATTATCTCGCTTAACAAACATAGGTAGTTACAAATGTAAACAAAATTGACTTGTACCCACTAAAGTATAAAGAATGTTCAACGGCCAAGTCACTCAACATTAACTATAATAATAAAGAAACCGCAGTAAGGAACCTTAGACTTGGCACGATTTTGTCTAGATTTCATTACTTTTTAGAGATAAACAAGCAGCTCCATCGAGACTTGGCTAGTTTTTTACAGAATGTTTTTGGTGGGATATCGTTTACGACCGTCACAAACGATTTTAAACGAAACCAGTTAATTTCATTTCGATCGTTATAATGCGATTCAAATGAGAATAGGAACGTCAATGACCTCTATCTGTCAAATGTCACTTGAAAAGTACGGTTAGCATAAAAACTTATTTGCCAATAATATGTAATAGTCGAAATAATTCTTTATATACTTGACACTAGAAGAATGGTGCAAAACCTTTGGAACCGCGATTGCCTTAAATAAAAGAAGAGGATTAAAAGTCTTACATCGAATTTAAATAATAACGTAAAATTATCTAAACATTTAAATATAATAATACATATTCATAATTCGTTTTTAAAATCATAAATTAACATTTTGTTTTTCATTGTTGGTGCAAGGCAACTCCAAAATTGTATTGTTTTTGCTATTGTCATACTCATTTTGCTCGAAAATGAGTAAACGAGGCGCTGTGTTACATAGACGACGATGACTACTCGGACAGTAATACAGAGGTGAGCGAAATTGAAGAGCTAGATTCAGATTACATTTTTTTCACTCAAATTTGTAGGTAAATAAATTATATTAAAAGAAAAAAAACTTTTTTTGCCCACCCTACCTAATTGGGTACCCAATTGGGTAAAATTGACAGCTATGACGTCACAATATGGCGCCGGCTCGATCCTATTCTCATTTGAATCGCACTATACCATCGCAAAAAAACGAGAGGAAAGACATACCGAAACGCTAACGAAAAATGTATGTAGGGATACATACATTTTTCGTTAGCGTGTATCTTGTGTTTATTCACGAAATCCTGATATCTATAATATACAAAAGATACCACTAAATAAATTTTCCAAAAGGGATAATATAGAAAAAATAGTGGATATAAAGATCACATTTCCGTAAGGGTTCAGATAGTTCCATTTAAAGTATTCAACGAAACACAAAGATTTATCCGGGCGATGTGCTGAGTACACATTATAGTATAGGGTGTATCCGAAAACAATCCTTTATTTATACCACTTTTATTTTCCTTACATTTTGTACACAAAAGGACACGTATTTACAAAATACAGTATTATAAAAGGATATTTTATTAACAAATATTGTCCTTACTTATAATAACACGTAGGTATCTAATGATTATAATAAAATATGAAATTATAAACAAGAAAGTTTTTACTCGAAAAATATAGCATGTTAGAACCGTGTCTTTGTATAAGATACTGTATTTTTAAGAACATGTTATAATATAAAGTCACGAGACTTTATATAATACTAGCTGTTGTCCAACTGATGGCGCAATAATGCATTAATTTAGACCAAATTTGATTACCATAAAAAAGGTTATAGTGAGTCAATTTTAAAAGCTGATAGATATATACTGTCGCGGACATTTTTTAGATCACTTAAAGAGGAATAATTATTTCATACATATTTTTGGGTAACTTGAACCGTTTGCGCAGCGAAAACAACGGAAGCCCTGAAATATGAATTTTCCCCGTTTTTGCAACATTTTTCACTGATGCTTCGCTCCTATTGGTCGCAGCGTAACGTTATATAGCTCAAAGCCTTCCTCGGTAAATGGACTATTCAACACAAAAATAATTTTTCAATTCGATCTAGCAGTTCCTGAGATCAGCGCGTTCAAACAAACAACGGAAGCCCTCAAAGATGAATAATTTTTCCCGTTTTTTTCCACATTTTCCACTGATTCTTCGCTCCTATTGGTTGCAGCTTGATGTTATATATGTAGAAGACATGGGATAAACATGCCTCAAACATCGTACTATATTAAAGTACTGGCTCTCAAATTAACACTGTGGGCTTAGTGTGGGTAATGTTGGTTACAAAATGAAAAGAGAAGAAACAGCATTACTTCACCTCTATTCTCAATAGAACTAAAACTAAGCACTTCACACTATTTTAATTACTTTTCACTGTCTATTAAAATAATAACGACTGTGCACTTATTTCACTATCACTTTAAAAAGAACACCGATAGTTCCCGAGCCGAGCCACTCGCCACGACGGCTGGTAGAATAATGTTCCGTGACCATTCCTTGGAGGGAAAACGTGATCACCACTCCCACCACACCGAACGCGCGAGCTCATCAAACTGGACTCTATCAGCGCCAAACGACATGGCGCTAGTGTTCCCGTCAACTATACTTCCGTACTATTGACTTGCTTGTCAATTCAGCAATAAAATATTAACCTCTTCGACATAGTTTATAGCCTTCCTCGATAAATGGACTATCCAAAACAAAAATAATTTTTCAATTCGAACTAGTAGTTCCTGAGATTAGCGCGTTGAAACTAACAAACAAATAAACAAACTCTTCAGCTTTATATGTATATTGTATAGATGTTCTTAAAAATACAGTAAGTTTAAAAAGGACACGGTTATAGCGTACAGTATTTTGGAAAAATATCGTGCCCTTTTAACCCATTTACCGCCGCCGTACGCAATTGGGTACACCTACAAATTTAAGTATAGAGTAAAATTTTTCATCATTAGAGTGATTAATTACAAGTTGCTTATTAAAAGGTTAATATTTTACTTAAACTTTAACAATAAAACAGGAATATGTTTATAATTATTGTCACTAGCCACAAACAAAGTTGATAGATTTTGAGCTTACATGTGTAAGGTTACTGTTTCGTATTTTTCGGTGCCTAATTTTCAATATACATTAATTTTACTGTTTAAATTTATAAATACATCTGAATCTGTAAAATAAACATAAATTGATAGCTTTCAAACTTATATCTGAAACGATATTGTTTGTAATACTCTGCCGTACCCAATTAAGTACAACGGCCGAATACGTACAGCAAATTTAAAAAAATATGTTTGTTATTTTTTATATAATTTTGTAATTTATAATAAAAAAAGCGAACATAAGCTGTAACAAATGTTATTTAATAATACTAGATAGGTGTTGGCAGTAAAACTACCGAATTTTGATTGTGTCCTATACAAATCAATACATTTTAGCAAAAGAAGGTAGATTTTTGACATATACATAATAGTAAGCTTATCCAAAAGCCTGGCTCTCATGTGCCATGAGTTGAGGCACACGTCAAGGGAAATAATAAAAATATTAACACGCTTTTCGATTTTTTTCTTCAAATTTAATGGATGAGATCGACTAATTTCAGTACAAATTTACCTTAAAATATGCTTAATTTACTTTTTAAAGCTTTGGAATCAATTGAACAGTGTTTTATTTCTTTAAAAGAATCTATATTGATAGTAAAATAATAATAAAAATATTTTTTTACAAAACCTACAGTAAATTGCTTGAACACATAAGGCGCCATTGTATACAAATGAGTACACCCCCCTATGGGGGAAGGAATATTTTTTTTGAGATTTTTTTAAATTATTGTGTTTATGTGGTTTATTAAATAAGAAAATGTACATTTTATTCATTTTATTTTGCTGCCTTTAATTTGGCGGTAAATGGGTTAAAACACGATGTTTTTTTTTCAAAACACAGTACGCAAGAAATAAATAACCCAGCCTAAATATGTCACCTGGTTTGCTTAGGTTAGGTGTAACCTGTAACCTAGCATGTCATGACTATCGCGTAATACGAGTAGGTTTTTTTCATAACACTTCAAAAGTTACTGTCCGATTTCGTTCAAAATATTTTTCCTAAACAGTATTTAGCTTGATATAAATCAGCATGGAAACTTACAAGTCTCAATTTATTATAGTTTAGAAATGGTAGGGGGAGGGAACAATTTACAAACCACTTTGGAGGCCGATTACTTGAAAATGGTGGCTCTTGTAAAAAGTCATGTATTGAACCTTGCCTTTATTGGTAGAATGAAAAAATATTTTTCATCCCCACTTCACATGATTGTATGAAGAGCCACTCCTAAAATATAAATTATTATAATTTTATGACGCCAAATCCGATATACAGATATAGTTAAACATTGTGTGCAGACACAATCTATAACTATACCCAATTTCAACCATTTATATTCTATATCACAGAAGCTAGAAGCGCGGACAGACAGACAGAAAGACGAACGGACAGAGCGAAACTATAAGGGTTTCTTGTGTATTACGGAATCCTAAAAAGATAAGGTGTAATTACAAAAACACTGTTTTAAAATATATATTCGAGTAAAACACTGTTTTATAATATAGGTATATTATACATTCGAGAGGTACTCTTTATTGTTAATTACGATACTTTTCAATCAGCTCGATTGAAAATAAAATCATATCATTTCAGTTCCATTTCAATATCCGATATTAATTTTATTAACGCGAAAGTTGTGAGATGAAATGGATGTCCACATCACAGTCCGCATGTTAATAATACTCGTAGTACCTCCAGCTAAAAGTTTCGCAATTTAAAACAAAAATACAAATACCTACATACCTATCTGCCTGGGGTTCGAACCCACTACATTCTGAATTTTACGACAAATAATAAAAATAACAAAGAAAAAATTACACATAGTACGTATTACCAAACTGCCAATCGGACTGCCATAACAGAGTTGAAATTATTCATGTATAGCACGATGAAAGCAAAAAACATATATAGCTTAAAAATGCGCAGTTTCTCAGGGATAAAACCTACTTAGATCTATTTTTCTCCCTCAAAACTCCCTGCATATTAAATTTCATAGTAATACTTGAAGCCATTAACGAGGTACCGATTATTATATTATATAGGTATACAATATCGTCTTGTTTAAAGTATGAGTAAGATTCAGCTATAAAAACACAAAATTGTTATACAGGATTATTTTTTCACCAGTACAATAAATCAACATACGTAATTGATGTGAAAAAAAAAATACTAGCGATTTTTGTTACTACCCCTTTGGAACAAAAAAACAAAATTATCAATCCCCGAACTTATCCGCTAAAGTAATAAAAAATGTGGAAGCATTACGCATCTCATCATTTAATAATCTAGAATCTATTGAGAGCAGACGTGTCGTGATTTAATATTAACAAAAATATACAAACTTTAATGTGCTGATTTGTGACCTCGTTACTGCTGTGACAATTTTAACATAATATAATTAACAACTATGTACAGTGTATTAATAAGTGAATAAGTGAAAAATAATAAGTTAAGCAAAATGATGGACAGTCCTTTCAACCGTAGCAGCAGAACGGCCCGAACCCCACCATCTACACCCGGGCCTACAGCTCACAGTTCTGGGCAAGATGCGATTGAAATTCTTAGCACACCGGAAATCCAGAACTGGTTGTCCACTATAGACCAGAGCTTAAGCGAAATATGCTCTATTGCGGCCGAAGGAAAATTGTACTCAGATCAAAAACTACGCATCAACTCCATGTGCAGAAAAGTCAGCCACGGTGCTGGACAGATGGCCATACTTTATCAGTCCGTCAAGCAGAAGACCATCCAAGCCCAGTGTTCTCTTCGTGTTCTCCGTGACCAACAAGATCTGGATCAAGACCTGCAAGACATAAAAGCGATGCTAAAAGAACCACCCAAAGCAGCCACAGGGTTTTCATTTGCGGATATGGTGAAGAAGGGTAATAATTATATTCAGCCCTCTAACTTAAGCTCAGTAGCGATATCCCAGCGACAAACAAAAAACCAGTTCTGACACTAAATCCTTGGTACAAAAAATTATATGCCCTGAACAACTAAAGCTCCACGTGCGGGCCCTACGGAAGACAAGAAACGGTGGTGTTGTAATAAGCACGGAGTCCAAAGAAGATATCGAAAAAATCAAGCAATCTCCACTTATCAGTAATGCAGGTCTAACTGTCGATGAGCCCCGTAAGCGCAAGCCCAGAATCGTTGTTATTGGGGTGCCCTCGTCCATGACGGAAAGAGAAGTACTTATGTGTATGTACAACCAAAATATAGCCGAAAAAATAAAGGACCTGGATGTCGAAACTTTTCTCAGGTCCAGTAGGCTAAGCCACAAGTCAGGCAAAAGAGACGCAGAGACCTGCAACTTCATCCTTGAAGTACCGGCTACCATACGCAAAGTCCTTATCTCTAATGGCCGAGTTTTTGTGAACTGGTCGTCGTGCCCTGTAAAAGATTTCACTATTGTAACGCGATGCTTCAAGTGTCAACAGTATGGCCATGCAACGAAGACCTGTCGGGAGACCAACTACACATGCAGTCATTGTGGTGAGCAAGGGCACTCAATAAAAGAGTGCCCCAAAAAAGAACTAGATCCAAAGTGCGCAACGTGCCTACGCTTCAAAAAACCGTGCAATCACAGTACGGGTTCCGCTGACTGTCCTGCTAAAGTAATGTCCGAAAAAAGGTACATAAATTCGGTTGACTATGAAGGCGCCTAAGAGCGCCACACCTTAGGTTATTTTTCGACCTCTTATTGTATTCTTTTCTTTTATATTCTACATTTCTTTCTGTACATTTATTACATATTATATTAAGTCTGTAATTATGAATAATATAATACAAGAAATAGATGATTTCAATGTATCTGAATCAAAAGTATGTGAAGCTGAAAATTGCAAACGTTATCTTTCTGGCTTTACTAACCCGCTAACCATCTTAACACAAAACATTTGCAGTATATAATATAAGAACTTTAGCGAATTAAATATTTTTCAACAAAGATTGGAATTAACATGTGACGTCATTGTTTTAACTGAATGTTGGCTAGCTAAGCAGTATAATATACCGATGCTGACGGGCTACAATATGTACATGACTCGAAATAATTACAACCAAAACGATGGAGTTGTGATATATGTAAATAAACAGTTAAATGCTACTGTAGAAGAGCCGCCTATACAGGACTGTAGTGCATTACTATTGAAAATTGGAACTGAATCTCCATCCTTCAGAAATACGTCAAACTTTATTCATAACTTAAATAATGCTTTATCAAATTTATCACATTACAAAAACATCGTTTTGATTGGAGATATTAATATAAATATCCTTCCAGGAAGCACTGATGTAGATGCTTTGGACTACCTTAACTTGTGTGCTTATCACAGCTTACTTCCCGCTCACAGGCTCCCTACTCACCAAAGTGGATCCTGCTTAGACCACGTAATGCTTAAATCAAATTATCAGTCATTAACTCTAATTTCAAACTCGGCTATAACAGATCATAATGCTGTCCTACTAACATTGAATTGCTGCTTACCTAGGCTAAATATTAAACGTGTAATTTCTAAATTAAATATAAATAAACTTGAGGAAGATTTATGCAATATAGACTTTACTCCAATTTATAGTTCTGCCGACACAGAGTTTTGTATGATGTACGTGATACAAAATGTACAAAATGCAATTCAGAAAAATACATTACACTCCCGCTGTAACAGTAAAAATTTTAATGTTAAGCCTTGGATTACACCCGGTCTTCTACGATGTATAAGACCCAGGGATAAATTACATATGAAATCTAGAGCTAACCCTAAAAATATTATGTTGCAAATAACATACAAAAGATATCGAAATTTTTGTAATAACTTACTAAGAAATATTAAAAATAATTACGAAAAAACCGTTTGGAACGCGCTGGAAATAATATTAAGCTAATTTGGAAATATATTAAAGACATATCATACGCTACAAAGCAACATGAATCATCCTCAAGTTTACTAAAAATTCATCCGTCAGAATTAGAATCTTTAAATATTGTAAATCTGGGAGCACGGTAGTGCCCCGCCAAGACGAGCTAAGCGAAGCGCAAGGGCACTACCAGACTACCTTTTCTCGAAGCGTTTCGTCGATATTTTGAACCCTCATAACTTGGGTTTGGATTATACCAGATACACAAAATTTTCACTATATGTTCCCAGTAGCGGACTAATGAAACTTGTAAAGTTTTAATTATATAGGTCTAATAATTTAGTTTTTATTGATATCTAAAAACCCCTGATTTCGTCACAAAAACACGTGATGATCAACAAAATTATAGGGTACTTCCGGATGTCATAGAAAGCTGAAATTTGGTATGTAAGCTAGTTTTAGCACATAACCAACATAAAAATTGACAAACTTGGAACTTTTATCCTCCAACCCCTTAAACTAAGGGATGTAAATTTGTAAGAGACTTGCCTATGTAAATATTTTCTTTAGAGGTCTGAAAATTGTCTTTAAAAAAGAAGTGAAATCCCACCAAAAACATTTTCATGTAAAGTGATGCCAAGACGATACTATATAACTCGCACTATCAAAAAGATATTAGATCTTATGTGAAACCAAGCTTCTGACACTACCACACTTCTTAGTCTACACGCCTTAACTCTACAAGCCTAACTCCACAAACTCTATACTTTAGTCAAAGTATGTGGCTTGGCCATTTCGTTCGTACAAGAATAGTATAACAGAAAAACAGTCCGTAAATTTTTCAAATTACGCCTAAGCGAATGAATCGAAATGGCCAGGCCACATACTTTAACTAAAGTATAGAGTTTGTGGCGTTAGGCTTGTAGAGTTAAGGCGTGTAGACTAAGAAGTGTGGTAGTGTCAGAAGCTTGGTTTCACATGAGATCTAATATCTTTTTGATAGTGCGAGTTATATAGTATCGTCTTGGCATCACTTTACATGAAAATGTTTTTGGTGGGATAAATACTTTGTAAATATTGGATCCCGCCTAGCATCAAAAGCGTATAGTCAACGCGGCCAATCATATTCCCAGTTGACGTGCAGCTCTAACATAACGTCTTTCTCACTCTTAGAAACTGATGAAGCTGAGGTAGAAAGGATTATTCTGAGCTTAAGAGACGATTGTGCGGTTGGATGGGATGGAATCTCCTGTAAAATAATTAAAAAATGTAGAAGTATTTTGATTCCACCTTTAACATACATCTTTCAGAAATGCTTATCTGAAGGATATTTCCCCAAATGTTTAAAAAAAGCTGTAGTTGTACCGATCTATAAATCTGGTGACAAACAGGAAGTTTCAAATTACCGACCAATCTCAATATTACCATCCATATCAAAGATATTAGAAAAAGTCATTAAAATCAGGTTGGTCAACTTTTTAGAAAAGAAATCGTTATTATCTAATAACCAATTCGGATTTAGATCAAAATTACCAACCGCTGATGCTGTGCACAATTAGACAAATCATATCGCCCAAGAACTTGATAAAGGTAATCATGTAATTGGAATATTCCTTGACCTTGCCAAAGCGTTTGATACAGTGTCAACCGAAATCCTCTTGCACAAACTTAAATGCATAGGAATAAGAGGTAACCAACTAAAATTATTTCAAAGTTACTTAGAAGAGCGCACTCAATGTGTAAAGATTGGAAATGGGTTTAGCTCATATGTAAATAATACACAATATGGTGTCCCACAAGGAAGTATTTTAGGGCCAACATTGTTCCTAATATACATAAACGATCTGTGTGAACTAACCCTAGACCACGGTATAACCATATCATACGCTGATGATACTGCACTTATTTTTTCAGCTAACTCATATAATGAAGTATTCAAGTATGCGCAACACGGGTTTAACATAGTAAACGTATGGCTTCGGACTCATTTATTAACATTGAACGCAGAAAAAACGAAATATATAAAGTTCTCAATGCGCAAATCCACCTTAGCTCCTACCAACAACACACTGTATGCCCACTACTGCACAACTCCCTCCACTAGTAGCGAATGCACAATATGCCCTAACATTGGAATATTAAACAAAATAAAGTATTTAGAAATAATTTTAGATGAAAATCTGTCCTTTAAACATCACATTGATGCACTATGTGATAAGATGCGTAAGCTGATGTTTATTTTCAAAAAGCTTCGTCATAACATAGACAAACAGCTAATAAGGCAAGTTTATTTTGCTTTATGTCAATCTTTATTAACTTACTGTATTACATCTTGGGGAGGAGTGGGTAAAACACTGTCATTAACCATTGAAAGAGCACAGAGAGCAATCATCAAAGTATGTAACTTCCGTCCATTCCTTTTCCCAACTAACCTGCTTTATGATTCATTTAAAGTACTAACCGTTCGTCAATTATTCATATTAAATGTAGTTTTAAAGCAGCACACATCTCTACCCTATTGCTCGGATTTCATCAATAAAAGACGGAAAGATATCGTCTGTCCATTGAAAGCAGATACAAAACATGCTTTTACTGCAAAATTTTATATATTTTTAGGCCCGCTTCTTTACAATAGAATTCATTCTTTATTCAAAATATACGCCCTTAATTATTACCATTGTAAAATGAACCTAAAGAACTCACTTCAAACATTGACGTATGAGGAAACAGAAAACTTGTTAATAGTCTTAAAATAGTGTTATTGTAGAAATAATTATATGTAATTTATAAGTTAAATTGTATACTATATTTTATTGTATATCAAAATAAATCCCACATTTTATTTATTTATTCTAAGCTAAAAGTTTGTATTATAATTATTTTAGCACTAGTTTTTGCCTGAAACACAGGTTTATCCTAGTTCAGGCGCTATTGTTAACTTTATGTAGATTAAGTATAAATTGTTACCTACTTTTGACCTACCTGTAATTTACCATATTGTATTTTTACTGAATAAATTAAATTATTATTATTATTATTATTATCTATCGATGCTTTGTTGCTAACTCGTGCGCCGCCCGGCCGATCGCGTACCCCACCCCGCCGCCCCCTACCTCATACCGCACCCGTTGACGCCTTGTAGTTAGTGCGCCCATGCGGTATTAGATTGGTTATAGGATAAATTACTTGAAATGAAAAAAAAAAATTATATATATATATATATATATATATATATATATATATATATATATATATATATATATATATATATATATATATATATATATATATATATATATATATATATATATATATATATATTTGTGAAATGTACTCTATTATCGATACCAATGACGTATAACATCCATCAGGGGCAATTCTACTAAATAATACCTGCATTAATACAATACAATCAAGTCCCTAATCCCGACACGCTAAAACTCTCAAATGATGTTTTGATGAACCAACGTGAAACGCGCTCTGAATTCTGATTAGCTGAAACGTCATAAAATCCGTGTCACTTCACTTTCAATCCAAACAAAGTAAAATGAAGTCTACTTTAAATACGAGAATTGAGGTTCAGATTTCACCAGACACCAGCAACTCCGGCGGTGGCGGGCGCAAGAGCTGCGGAGAATTACATGCATGCGGTGCGTGTGGTTAGCGTACTAGTTAGTTAGAACTTGTTAGTAATTGTCTATAGAATTGTCTACAAGTAATAAGAAACAGTACCTTTATTAAAAATCAATATTTTTAAAAGTACAGCGATTTGTTATTACAAATCGCTGTACTTTTTTGTAGGTGCCGATAGTAAATGAGGAAAGACTGAGAGAGACATGTACAAACATTACATGCCGAACCGTAGATTTTGCCGCAATAATAAGTAGGTAGCTCTTGTTCTTCCCAGAATTTAATTTAAATTTCATCATAATAATTGATCCAGTAATTTCGAAGCCATGCAAACAAACAATCAAATTATACTTCTTTACAATATTAGTGAAGATTAAAGTAGTTTCTTCCTTCAAGTGAGGTCATGCATGTAGGTACTGCAAAATCTTCTAGATTAATAATTTATATTTAAATTTACAGTTTTGTGGATAGAAGTTGTGAACACAGGAAGAGCCGAAACCGAAGCCCGAAGGTAGAAGTTGGCAAAACTTACATAGTTAATTTAACGAAACAAAAGTTGGTATTTTGCTTATAGGTAGAATTTTCCTAAATGTGAAATAAATTATAAATGTGAAAGTTTGTTACTCTTTCACGCAAAAACTACTCAACATATTTTTATGAAATTTGGAATGGTAGTAGTTTAGGCTCTGGATTAAAACATAGGCTCCTTTTTATTCCGGAAAACTACAGTATTCCCGCGGGATACTCGATAGTATATTTACGCGGGCAGAGCCGCGGTAAACCGCTAGTTAATAATAATCAGTACTCGTTGCTCTTTCCTTAAAGTGGTTTAGGATCAGTTCACATGACGCGCGACGCGACGCGGTTCAGTATTTTTAATGGCTTTATGTGTGGGAACTGGGAACACGTAACTGCGAATTTGCGCGAATTCACGTTGCATCCGCGAGTCCAGCCCATACGTGCGAGCGAGAGATATTTGGGGCCGTGCATTAATCACGTGATGTTTTTAACAACTTTTTAGACCCCTCCCCTCCCCCTGGTGATACGTGGTGAGGTTTTATATTACCCCCCCTCCCCACCTAAGATCACGTCTATTTTTTTACATAGTAAGCAGGTCATGTTTGAAGAAAAACTTTAACTTAAAAAACAATTTAATCGAATGATTTAAGCAATTAAAAACTATATGAGTCATTTGTCTTGTAAGTATTAAAACAACACTACGAATCTACAACCGATAATAATTTCGGTATGCATAGACTAGATTCAAAAATTAATACACGTGATGTCTCCTTATACCCCCTCCTCCCCTTGGTGATACTTGGTGATTTTTTTTCGGACCCCCCCTCCCCCTTTAGGCATCACGTGATTAATGGACGACCCCTTTGCGATGCGATGCGAATTTTCAATTTTGTGCGAGAGCCATTAGCTCTAAATTCTCACTTTCGATACAAATCGATATCTTAAAAACGCTGCGCCGTTTTCACACCACGTCAATCTGGTCCCTTGTGTAACGGGTACCAGACAACGGAAATAATTATATTTAACTCACTTTTGCCCGCGACTCCGACCGCGTGGAGTTCGGTTTCCATACAAAATTTTAACCCCTTCTTCTCCCCCTTTAAGGAGCGAATTTTCAACAATCCTTTGTTAGCGGATGCCTACGTCATAACAACTATCTATATGCCAATTTTCAGTAAAATCCGTTCAGTAGTTTCGGCTGTGCGTTGATAGATGAGTCAGTCAGGTTTGCCTTTTCTATATTTAGATACTTTTATACTATACATAATTATATTTAAGATTTTTACTATATAATACACATAACTAATACATCAATGACCCAGGAATACAGAAAACCTATTTTGTTCCTGGATTCGAACCCGCGACGTGCACTAACCACAGAGGTCGTGGAACGTCAAATAGGTCCTTGTAATATAAAGTCAAGATTTATTCAATACTATTTTGTAAATAAAAACATTTCCAAGTCATCGACAAGCTATTATAAATTAAATATTATTTAGGAAAAATATTTTAAATGAAATCGGATATCAAATTTGAAAGTAATTTGAAAAAAAAAAAAAAACCTTTACACTTTGATAGTTACGGAACCTTACACATATCCTGACAAGCTCTGGATTAGGTTTTTAAGTCTTGTTTAAATCTTTTTAAAATGCAACTGGTAGGTGCAACGCGTAACTCTCTAATTACCACATTTTCTCTAATTTGATTGCTAATTGGCGTTGATATTGACGGACAAACAAGCGGTTCTATCTGCTGATGCAAGACCAGCTCGCGTTCTCGCCTTTATTATTAAAAAACTGCCAGCTTCTATTTGGAGTCGAGCGCAGCAATTTTACGATCGAGAATTGCTGTAATTATAACGAACAAAGGCAGTGCAAAAGTTAAGGCTAAGATATAACGTAGAACCTTAACATTGAGAAGCCCTCAAAAAGTCACCTAATTTTAGCCATACTGTATAGTCGGGCAATCGGTATATTATATTATAATCATTATTATTACAACATTAATATGTACGTAAATCAAAAACGTTTAGTACAATTTCACGAAAATTTTGTGTTTTACGAGTATAAAATTAGGTCAGCAAATTAAAAAGTTTATGTGGAAGTAGGTGTGCAGAAAGCTTCTAATAATATTATACATATAAAATTTTTGTGTCATAGTGTTCGGGGACATTCTCCTCTGAAACTGCTTGACCGAATCTTATGATATTTTTTTTAATATTCGATAGGTCTGAGAATCGGCCTTAATCTATTTTATCAACCCATAAAAGATCCACCCATTTATATTTTATTTTTTATTTTTTCGTATTCTTTTATGTGTATATATTATGATATTATGTGGTATTAAAAATATATACAATGAAAAAACAACATTTGCCGTGTCAGCTAGTAAAAGCGATGTTCAAGAAATGTATGAGGCCTGGGCCAGCCCTACGTACAGTATATGTAAATATAGCTACATAATATAGTAACAGTTTCCTATTCTTTATTTTGTTTAATTTTACTCCGTTTCCATGTACATTTAAATTAACTTCGTCAAGGAGAGCAACACAAATTAAAATAAAACATGGCGGATTAACTAAAGAATGTCATTTTGTCAATGACATGACTTTTGACAAAGAAAGACGTATGACATTGAAGACGACGTCTCTTCGTAAAACTGTCTGCTACGTCAATCACGGCTGCCCTAAAATGATATTCCCATATTTTTTTCCTATTTACCTATGTAGTGTACATAGAACTGGCCCAAAATCAAACATCTCTTTTAATAAAAATAACAACAGCTCACACTGTGTCAGATTATTATTAATAGATACCTTTATTAATACACACTGCTGACTGCTGTGCGTTTCATAGATACGATTTGGTTTTGTTTTGTCAGTCTGTCAGAATTTGGAATTAAACATTTTCTTTTTTTTTTAATCTAAGAAGTAAATGAAACCTTATAAAGTTCAAACTTAAAAATCTATTAATTTAAACCACAGGGCGACCTCAGTACACCACAAACATTTAACTGGCATGCAAATCCACGCCCATACACGGCCAGTTCCAACTGATCCAATCGGCAGTGTCATGCCGATTGGATGACAGTATGGTGTATGGCTACCCTTTTCTGTTTGAGTATGCAACCGATAGACTTCCTAATAAAACCTAACTTTGTTTGGTTTAGTACTCACAATACATTACCGATTGATCTCGTTACTTTGATATGCCATGTACGTTTCTTATGTATTAATTCAAAACCAATCTTATCACAACGAGCTTAGAATACAATTTCCCATGGTACACGTGGTGGTCGTTATAAATGGTTCAAAGCTACCGACACCTTATGGATAGGAAATATATTCACTGGGGTCCACCGTTTATTGTTCTTTGATACGTGAGGTCAAAGACACTAGGGCGTCAAGCTAATTCAATCGTTCTTTTATTGTGATATCAACGTCCTATTGCTACGTTAGTAATAAATAATAATACATAATATATTTATTGCTATTGCTGCCATAGGCGGCCATTACTCAATCAGCCTTGATCGCTATTCGCGACCATGATCATAATAAATCTTCTTCGTCTTATGTTAGACTAGCTGGTGCCTGCAACTTCGTTTGCGTTGCTATTATTGATAACGCGACGGAATGGAAAAGTTTTTTAAGTTAGAAAATAAAGGGCACCATAAAATAAAGGTAACCTAACATCGGCTATCTACCAGTGTAAGTCCAGCCATTGCATTTGCAGATTAGCCGGAACAAACAGACAGACATACGTTAAAAATTGAATTTTTTGTGTAGTTAACGTATCATATCTGTAATATGTATCATAATATTATAATATTGTGCATTTAAGAGCATTGATCGGCGCGAGACTCAGATTTCACGAAAAACGCTACTTTTCAAATGCGTCTATATCTAACAAAAACTGGTTATTCTGATTTTTACATATAAAAAAACACTAGAAAATATTGTATTCTAATTTTTCACTTATCATTTATTTTAAAATAATTTCAAACTTTTGAATAAAACTGACAAAACTAACCAGAAGTTTTTACAACTATTGGTTCAGGGGCAATTTCAAAACATATAATAGCTAAAACCGCTTACATTTTTTAAAAACAAAAAATCTTTACAATCTTGTTGGATCCTCTTTTAGATTATCTATTTGTCAGATTATTTTTATATACGTTTCTATCTCATAAAAATAAAATTTAAAGAATGCGAAATTATCAGGAATTATAGTTATTTAAAATGATGATATTTATGTATTTTACTTGCTCCTTTTGTTTCTTACTTACATAATCTATGAGAAGAACCTTTTATCTTTAATATGCTATTTAAAATTTTACTGTTTACTGTTGTAAGCGCTGGTGCGCCTCGATTTATATAGTAGTTTTAAAAATTCATATAAAATTCGTCAAACTAATTTAGTTAAAAATTTAAATAGCATATTAAAGATAAAAGGTTCTTCTCATAGATTATGTAAGTAAGAAAAAAAAGGAGCAAGTAAAATACATAAATATCATCAGTTTAAATAACTATAATTCCTGATAATTTCGCATTCTTTAAATTTTATTTTTATGAGATAGAAACGTATATAAAAATAATCTGACAAATAGATAATCTAGAAGAGGATCCAACAAGTTTGTAAAGATTTTTTGTTTTTAAAAAATGTAAGCGGTTTTAGCTATTATATATTTTGAAATTGCCCCTGAACCTAAAGTTGTAAAAACTTCTGGTTAGTTTTGTCAGTTTTATTCAAAAGTTTGAAGGTATTTTAAAATAAATGATAAGTGAAAAATTAGAATACAATATTTTATAGTGTTTTCCTACATGTAAAAATCAGAATAACCAGTTTTTGTTAGATATAGATGCATTTGAAAAGTAGCGTTTTTCGTGAAATCTGAGTCGCGCGCCGATCAATGCTCTTAAGTAGTGCAAAGCTGTTAATTTGAAATTATTAACTTACACTTAAATTTGTTTATTTGTATATGTTTTCACGCTAGGAAAACATTAAGCAAGTCGTGTCACTTGTCTTGTCAAGACTAAATATGCAACAAAACATATACCTACATCATATGCAAAGAAATGAATAACAAAATATTATATAATTTTGCATCTATATAATATAATATATGTATCTTCTATGGAAATATAGCTGGAACAGCATCATACGGATTTTCTGATTGTAATATTGTTTTATATTAATACTTCTAAGTATTATGTTTGAATTCTAGGTGCTAAAATGTAGACAATTTATAGAAAACTGATTGTTTTGATACTGTTAGTTTAATTATCTGAAATGGGAATATCGCGTGTTTAGGTTTTGTATTCACTTGATATTACTAACATATTATCTAATATCTATGTTCCATATCTTTGGAGGTGGTGAATTAATAACATATTGAACAGAAATGCTATTGGGCTATTGGTTAAAAACTTTACGTTCAATCTTGGGTTCGGTGCTCTCGGATTTTGCCTTCATTTTTTGATCACTAGATTTGCTTTTTTTAAACAAAAGTGGAGTTATACTTGTAACTCCTCTAGTCTTGCGGCTGTGTTTATACTGTCGATCCAGCCTATTCGTACCAAAGCGTAGCACACATTGATGAAGTTATGACAATTTAAGAGTAAATATGGCACAATATAAGCACGCTTGGCAAAATAACTTAAATTTCTATCAACATACGACATTGCATATTTCAAAAGTATTGTTTCCTTTCCCGAAAGAGCGAATATGGAGATGTTAAATATATTTTAAATTTAAAAGTAGCGAAAACCGCAATGGTTGCATGTTACTTCAAAATAAACTAAAAATGCACTAACTTAGAGAAAACTTAGACTGAAATTCTTAGCTCATTTCCTCTGCATTCTACACTCGAGATAGGTACACCCTAAATATTTTTAATCTGGAAGTATTTTCAGCTTAAGTGTTGTTTTAGTTGCTGTTTAGAATTACAAAAGTAAATTTAAAGAATTAAGTAACACCCGAGTTGTTAAGCAGCGAGCTGATTATGAATAAAGTTATGAACTCTCTCATGGCTTCCAAACAAAAAGAAAAAACAAAATCAAAATCTTTTTGGGAGCTAAAATGCTACAAACACAGACACACATAGACAGACAGACACATACAATTTGTAACACACCCCGCTGTTTTCCTTGGTGGTTAAAAATAAACGAAGTAATGAAAGATTGGAATGGGCACGCGATAAGGGATTGTATAGCTTTATGATCATCCATCCATTGTATCCAGTGAGTATCCATGGGCGGCGGTATTCGCTTACCATTAGGCGTTCTATTTGCTTATATAATAAGCTATACAATCTGCTGTTCTAGTACTTACACTAGGCCTAGCATCTATCTTCAGTACTAGTATCACTAATTCACCATATTATTAAACCATAACTATTCACGACTATAAAGTGATGCCATTGAATTCTATTAAACCTATCAAGCCACCACGGTCCGCGGATATAGTATTAAATATTATTAATACTGATTGGTTACTAATTTGACATAATTACTTGACAATTAAATTAGTTTATTTAACCTTTTGGTGTTAAGTGGCTATTAAGCTAACTATTTCAATCTATCGAGTTTATCAAAGCTATAGAGTGAATATCCCATAGAGTAGTAAGATAGCTCGAAAAAAAACCCCGAAATAAGTGGTTTATAAACGCTGACAAAAGCAAAGGGGTATAAGTTTGATGTGCCTGTGTGTCTGTCTCATACTGTGCAGGCTTAGCAGCTCCCAAACAGATGAAGCGATTTTGATCTAGTTTTTTGTTTGACATGTTCAATCGAGAACATTCTTAGCTGTAATTCACCATCGTCAGCTCGCTCACTGCTTGACAATTCGGAGGTTACTTAAAAATGTTCGAGTAGTTCTATACCAAATACAGTCACCAAAAATTGTAAAAACCGTTAGATTGTAATAAAACTAGTGAAATTGTAAAATGTTTATTGACTTCCGACGCGAATATGAAATATGCCTATAATAATTTAACACATTATTTTTCGTTACATTATAAATTTGTTACATTATAAATTATTAATAATTAATTATTATTATACTTTTTAATCTTTCGACGTATTTTTCTTGTTAGTTATTTTACAATCTAACGGTTTTTACAATTTTACGGTGGCATACATAATAATAAAACTGCTATCGTATGTAGTAAAGATTGTATGCCTTCGAAGGCGTGCAGGTTTCTTCAAAACGTTTTCTTTCATCGTTTCAATTCAGCCACGAGCGACCTGCACCGAGAATGCACCTCTAGCAATCTACCACTAGACCACGGAAGTCCAGCCCATTTAAAGTGAGACCATTTTAATTAAATCCGCTATGCGACACAGCTGTCTATAAGGAGATCACTTTTAGGGTAAGCGTCGAGCAGTTATTTGACCACCTTAAGGGCTCAAGAATTTGGGCGAGCGACGCGTGGTGCATAACATAGTATGCACAGGTCAACTCATACATAATTGATGAGTCTTCGAATAAATATTCATAATAATACGAAATAATGCTAATAGGTTATCAAAGTTTATACAGGCTACTGGCTAGCTCTCGGATATTGAGTTTGTTCGCAAAGATTAACATCTTTAATATTAATTTAGTAAGTTATATTACAGGTCAAAATCGATGTCTTTAATCTTCATGAATAGTGGATATTATATGTTGTAACTTGTAAAACAGGCTTATACTTCAGATCCTTAAATTAAATATCTAAAACTTTTTAAATACTTGCTTTTAATGTAGGCCTAATTTTGCGTTTAATTTCTATTTATATGAGGTTAAAACGGACGAAATAGTGGCTAACAGCCAACTATAGCTGTTATACGTACTTGAAATTTGTATCCCTTTGTTAATGTAATGTTATGTAATTTTGCAAACCGAGAATCTTGGCTTACTGACATGCTTTGCGGGGTGACTTGTAGTGAATAACTGAGTCAAAGCGATCCTTATAACAAAGACAATGCTTTGCCGTTAAATTATCATGTAAACTAGTGTTTTGCTCGCATTTTAATGTTAAATTAGTATGACTCGTCATCTGTAGTTTATGTATTAATATGAAAATTTACCATTTATTTATTTGATATATTATTTTTGTTTTTTTTTTACCAAAAGGAAGGTAATGATTTTATGTCCGAACTACTAATCTGAATTTAACAATTAATCAGGACGTGTCATTAGATTCGAAATAATTGCCCGTGTAGGCTATAATTATAAAACAAGGTTAATAACTGGCTCGACAACAAGCTCAAAGAAGAAGAAGAAGAGTATAGAATCTGGCAATGCACTCTAGATGTTAGATGTAGATACACTTTAGATGTGTGGATGTTAAGACCAGGCAACGCAAGTTGGCATATACGAATAGACGAAAGCAGAATCACAAAATTACTAAAATTAATAGGGTCAAGACGAACATACATCTGTATGACACCTTAGACCATGATCTAGCTTCATCTGACATTAGCAATTACTCCAACTTTTGTAACTTGACACCTTGGACCATGATCTAGCTTCATCTGACATTACCAATTACTCCAACTTTTGTAACTTGGGACAAAAGTAGGAGTAATTGGTACTGCCTTCAAACTGCAGCTTGTAAGGTTTTTAAAATGGTTTCAATGGACATTATTCTAGGCTCATACAAGTGTTTTTCTATTTAAGACACGTCAGCAACTACGTTTCCCCTGGGAATGTTCGCGGATGCACGCAGATCGTATCTTGAGAAGTGCCGAGCATAGCGTTGAGTTAGTATGCTTTGTGGATTTTAGACGAGTATCTCATCAATAGTGAATAGAATTTTGAACGACCAAGGTACTTACATACAGCCTTTTTAAATCTTTGGTTGATTTTAGCTTTGTTGACTTACGGCCCGTTTCAATAACCTATCTACCAATAACTGTTTATTATAAATGTCACATTTGTATCGCACAAAACCGGCAAATGATTAAAATATGACGACGTTTTTAACAAAATATAGTTATTGGTTATTAAAACTGGCCGTTATTGTAACGAAAAATCTAGAGTATTAATAAATCTTTGTAAATAGTTTCAAAGTCAAGAAAGAGGATATAGGTGACTTTATTCACCTTTTGCTTAACCTAAAATACAAATAAAAGTCAAGAAATCGAAAAAGAAATAAATGTAAACGAATGTTTCCACATTTAATATTCGAGCTTACAAAAGGTAATATTTTCCAATTTCCACAATGCTATGACTTGTAGTCAATAAATGTGATTTTTCTATCGTAAATTTGGCTCGATTGAGAACGGACAAGGGATAACGACCGACACGGTCCTACCACAGAGTAAAGAGAGACAGAAGACTATAGTTCCGTACAGTAGCCGGCAAAAATAATGCACGTAGACGTTTCAAAAGAGATATCTGGCTAGTGAAGGCTTTGTAGAGCGTTTATCTTACACACTGCCCACAAAGCTGCGACAAAATATGTAATTGACAGTGTTAAACAGGGATGATCACTCAATGACAACTCTACATGATATCCGACAATATCTCTTTAAAAGTTGATGAACATTCTTTTTAGCCAGATGGAAAACATCGATAACGATATTTATATTTATAAACATCGATATTTCAGACTACCTTTAAACATCATGATTCAAAATACGGCGGAGAAATGGATAGATATTGCGCGGTGGCAGAGGCATAGTATTTAAAAGCGACCTCGCGTTCTGTTTTCATTTATTCCATGAACACGGTACAGGGACTGACCACTCGCCTAAAGCCCTCCGAATTGAAAACGACAGGGGACGGACAGTCTAACATTATTAACAAATAATACAAGCTGTGGGACGACTTTTGAAGACAGAAATTGTCAATTCCTTATTATTTATAGGTAGATTTCCAAGTAGGAGGAGTATGTTGTCGTTTCATACCTAAAACTGGAATGTTCACACTTCACAGTTCGTCTGTTTAATTAAGCACTGCCCTAAGTCTGTTATCTTACATCTGTTAAATTAAGTATTTACGTAAAGGATATTTGTAGATTAGTAGAAGACTTACCTTGGTAATACTAAAGTTAGTAATTATGAGAACTTGAAGATGTCTTGAACAGTTAGTTTAATTATTTTTTATCTACTTATGGCTTCTTATCTAAAGTCCGATCCCATATTGTCCAAGCTGTTACAGCGCCAGCGATATTATAGTTCTGAAAAACTCTTGGCCACAGACGAGTTTTAAAAGATAAGCATAGAAAAGTTAATAAGATAGAACGTTATCTGTGAAAATGTGATTCTCGGAAAAGCCCGTAATCGACAGCCTCAGGTCTAATAAAAACATCCAAAAACTTGTTTAACATAAGATGTTTTCTAAGTGAAATCTGATCGAAATACCCGGATAGGGAAAGGGCTGGGTAAACAAAAACATATAAAGTTCCTTCACGTTAAGTAGTGAATATACAAAACAGTTTGTGATTCTATGTATCTAAACTTTTGCTTATTTGGTATATCGCCATAATTTTTATACAATTAGTTATGAAACACCTAAAGTGGCATTTTTAGACTCGCAGACCACTGAGCCTCAGGGGTAGGCAGTGGCCACAAAGCCCAAATGTTTTTTATTTAGTAACAAATTAGAACAATTTTTTAGATATGTTATTGATTGTACTGTACACATGATGATGGCTCTGTCGAAACCGGTCGTGTAATATATTAAAATTAATGTAAAATACTTATTAAAGTAGAAATAGTGCAAGAAGTATTGTGTATTATTACTGTAGAACAATTTTACATTAAAATAACCCAACCTAACCAAGCTCACGTAAGGATATAATTAATGAGGGTTTCAAAATTTTCAAATTACTAAAAAGTTATTATTGTCCGATTTCGCTCAAAATAATGTTCCTTGTGAGTATTTAGCATGATATATTGGTAATTAGCTTGGAAAATTTCAAGTTCGGGACATGTGTGACTTGAAGTAACAATATCACTGAAAACAAAGATTTTAAAAACTCAAAATAAGCTAAGAACAAATTTTCATCATACCTCAAATGTCAGCTATCTTGTTTTCTTATGACTGTACCTACTTCAAATGTCAAAATGGCTTTAAAAGTCTCAAAAGTGGGGCAGTTTAACTAAATACACTTTTTGCCTCAACATGCCTCGTCTATATAATAATATACCTACACGTCTACGATTGAAAACGACATAAACTTTGCGTTGTTTTGTTCCTTTTCCTTTTTTTACTTTCACTTTTTCATTGTATATATTCTGATTTTAAAATCGAACCAGATTCATAAACCATTTGAAGAGCTTATAAACGAATATTGTGTTTTCAAACTTTAATTAAAAAACTCCAATATTCGCATAATGTAGGTACCTAATACCTAGGTATAGTAAGACTTTTACTACCACCTTTTTGCCCAGGAAACCAGGTTACAATTTATAAACATCAACTCCCTTACTAATAAACGCAGTATAAGCTTTGAATGAAACGCAGTTATACAGTGTTTTGTTCACGTCACACAAGTGACATTTTTAATTCGATAGAAGGAGACAAAACACTGTGTAACTATTCAAAGCTTATACAGCGTTTATTAGTAAGGGGGTTGTAATAAAGTGAAAGTATAATCTATACTAATATTATAAAGCTAAAGAGTTTGTTTGTTTGAACGCGCTAATCTCGGGAACTACTGGTTCGATTTTTTTTTGTGTTAGATAGTCCATTTATCGAGGAAGGCTTTAGGCTATATAAGTTATAACATCACGCTGAGACCAATAGGAGCGAAGAATCAGGGGAAAATGTGGAAAAAACGGAGAAAATTATGAATCTTTGAAGGCTTCCGTTGTTTGTTTGAACGCGCTGATCTCAGAAACTGCTCTATCCAATTGAATTTTTTTTGTATTGAATAGTCCATTTAGGAAGGTTCATCATCAGTGAAAAATGTTGCAAAAACGGGGAAAATTATTCATATTTGACGGCTTCCGTTGCGTGCGCTACGTAACCGGTTCAAGTTACTCAAAAAATATGTATGAAAGAATTATTCCTCTTTAAATAATCTAAAAAATGTCCGCAACAGTATATGTCCACCTTTTAAGATTGACTCACTATAAACTTTTTTATGGTAATCAAATTTGGTCGAAATTAATGCATTATTGCGCCATCAGTTGACGCGGACGAAGTCGCGGGCAACAGCTAGTTAATAATAATTACCAAATTAAGTATAACAAACACAGACGTTTTAGTGATAATATTTATCTTTTTAACATAATATTAACAATAAATACGCTTTTTCTTGTTATCTATACCTTCATCACGGTAATAGATTAGGTAGCTGTTAAACCTTATTTTATCCGTCGAAAAAGATTTATTATTTGCTAAACAATTTCCTTAACAGACTGTATTAAAGATGCCCATAACCGCTTTGAGTATAGAGAGGGTAACCCTGCGTTTTCCTATGAAAATTTATTCGGATTCGACCCCTAATATAGACTCCCTAAATATGAAAAAAGGGAGGGCGATAAATCATTACTTTTCATAGATCAATTGAAATGATAAGGGTTCATTATAGTTACTACAGAATTCTAAAAATGGGTTAGGTAAAGTTAGAACATTTTATTAATTTCAAAACGTTTTTGAATTTGGTAGGTCTATATCTTGAAATTATTATGATTTTCAGAAGAGTTCAGAAAAATGTTACGCAATTGTTGAAGATTTTAGACCTATGTAACGCATACATAGGTCTAAAATCTTTGCGTTACGTAATACTTCAACGCTCCCTAAATCGATGAAAATTGATATACTAAGTTATTTTAATGTGCAATTATAATGTGTACTATAATTACATCTCGGTTGTGGTCATGGAATAATTTTATATTTTAGGGGTAGCTCGCCATACATATGAATTTCAATGTGAAGTTCCGAAGGCAAACCGAAGGTACGATAATAATTGAAGCGGGCAATAAGGAAAGTTTGATATTTTGGGAGGTCTTCGTAAAGAGAATTCCGGAATCCCATAATATTGGAATATAAATATTTTGAGAGAGAAAATAGACAACGAGTAGTAATATCTATCCTTGTCTATGGCGGTAGTGAGGGGTTAGAGCTAATGACAAGGTCCCCAATGACAAGATGACAATGTAAGTAACTATAATACAACTATAACAATATGTAATTATTATTTAAATATGCAGCCGAGCAGTGGCGAAGGCTGCTTCTCCTTCATAGGGAAGCCGGAGCCTGTATAATAGGTAGGGATTTCTATGAAGGTTTGCAAAAGGTAAGTGACTAGTGTTCATACTTAAACTTTTAATCGCTTTTAAAGTTCTATCTTTCGGTTTACAAAATAATTTCTTAATTTTATTCTTACAAGTTGTACTATTTAGATTATGTCACTTTGTATATTATAGCAAGTAATATTTGCTCCTGAGACCGATTTATTATTTATTAGTCATTTTTTAAGTTCAATCAACTAAGGGTCAGGTGACGTGATTTTTAAGATAGCTTTTCATAATTGAACTTTACTCACTACGAAAGACAATATACATTTCATTGCAAGGGTTCAAATTGTCATATCAATAAAAGTCAATGTCAAAGTCGTCGCTCGCGCTCTTGAAATTAATATTATGCTTTTCAGTTGTGAATAAAGGTCAATTTTGAATAGCTATCTTAAAATGCAGCACCGCGTAGCGTAACGTCGCAGTGTGAATTGACCTTAAGTGTCAGAATCCCGATTCTTCTAATTGACTTCCATTAAATTTAATAAATGGATGGTCCTGAAATCATAAGGGCTGATATTTGGAGTTTGGACCAATCAAAATTTGACGGTGGTTTGACGTTCATGAGAATACTTACCATTTTGTAGTTTAGGCATATTATCGGGACCGGAATCCGTATGCATCGTAACTACAGGATTTAATTATTAGCAGAATCGACCTTCAGTTTACGGAAGGGCACTAAAAATAATATCTAATAACACAGTAGAGGCAATAATAATAACGTAATATCTAGAAGATAACCTAGAAGATAATCTTACTTCTTACTAATAATATTATAAAATGAAAGTTTGTGAGGATGTATGGATGGATGGATGTTTGTTCCTCTTTCACGCGAAAACTACTAAACGGATTTTGATGAAATTTGGTATGGTAGTAGTTTAGGCTCTGGATTAAAACATAGGCTTTTTATCCCGGAAAAGTACAGTGTTCCCGCGGGTACTACTCGACAGTAGGTATATTTACGCGGGCCGAGCCACGGGAAACAGCTAGTAATACTATAATACTACTTCTTCACTTTGTACTTATATCGCAGAAACAATTTCTTATTATACATAATATTCCAATATTGGAAAACACTTATTAACATAAGTACGGTTTCGTATGAAAAAATCGGAACCTCCATAACAAGCAAAACAAGTAAATATAGATTTAGTGGATATCCTAAAAACGAAGAGGTGTATTTTTTATTTACTTTATTTTTTGCCAGTTGAAATATTACTCTATTTGGATTTTATGTGGTTACTGGTAACTTATGTAGATACCTGAGTAACCGAGCTATGCTGGAAGTTTTGATATGATAATATTGTTGCAAGACGAACCTCTTTTTATTAATAATACATCTATGACGATTGACGACGAAAGATAAAACATCTTAATATACTTTAAACGAGACAATATGGTATATATAATCGGTATCTCGAAAATGGCTTCAATTAGTACCTATTACCATGAAATTTAGTACGCAGGGAGTTTCGGGGGAGAAAAATTGATCTAGCTAGGTTTTGAAAAATATTAAACACATGGGTAATGAGTGTCGAGTCAAATGTCAACGTCATATAATTTGACAGGTCGACACTCGAAACTTCAATTTTCCACTGTATTGTATCAGCGCAGTTTGGTTTTCAGTGGCCTTCAAAATTAAAAAAAAAATGTTGAAAAAGTCTAAAACCAATCTTTTTTATACTCCCATACAAACGATTCGTAATAATACTTAAAAGCATAGACGTATATTATAGACGAGGCATGTTGAGGCAAAAAGTGTCTCTAGTAAAATGGCCCCAATTTTTAAATTTTTGGGGCCATTTTGAAATTCGAAGTATGGCGAAAACCAAAATGGCGTAACTTTTTCTTAGAAGTTTTGTTCTGTCAAATGTACGTCATAGCCTATCTTGTTTTGAAATCTTTGATAATTTTCCTTAGATATTTGTGGCTCCGCACATAGATCGCTGAATGTGTTGCTAAACTGTGCAAATCTCGAAAACAGGTAAACCGATTTCCTTGCAGTACGGAGAGAAATATTTTAAAATATTGACTAAAAAAATGTCAGTCATCTTTTTTTTACGTTATATATACTCAAAGTTTTTACCGTACCTCAAATGTCAAAATGGCCCCAAAAACTCCAAAATGTGGGGCCATATCACTGGATATTTGTGCCTCGACATGCCGCGTCTATAATATATACGTCTATGTGCAGAGCCACAAAATATATATAGGATAGGTCAAAGAGTTGTTTAAACGAAAAAGGTTGTTTAAACGATTTTTATTTATTTATTATAATATTTATTATAAAAAGAGTAATATGTACCTTTTTATAAACACAAAAGAAAAAAGAAACTAATTTATTCAACTTTGTGTTTATATAAAGTGCAAGATTAAAACATAACATCCAGAGTTATAGACAAAAGTACGAATAAAATATTATCGGCTTATGAGATTGGTGCAGTATAAAAAAGAAATTCGTGTATATATTTTTAAATGTGTTAAAAACGGTGACAATTTGAAACACTCTCATTCGAATTTCGAATGCAATCACATTATGATATTCAGAAATATTTTTCGGTGGCAAGTGATTAATGTTTTTACATTTTTACACCTACAATAATAATTATTTGACAGTAAACTTTTCCACAATATGGAAAAGTTTGGAGCCGTTTTTGAGAAACAGATTATTTAAATACAAGACTGTATATTATTAGAATATTAATATGTATTTTTAAATATTTTAGTACGTAGGTCGCCCTGTAGTTAAAATTCAACCATAATTCAGGTTTAATTTTTAGATTCAACTGTTTTAGGTTTGTTTTGGCTCTTAATTATACGCAACATAATTTATGAATGTTGTTTATGGATTGTGAAAGAAATATTGATACTCATAACCTACTACCTATACCTAATATACACAAAAATGCTAATATGAATATGGTAGTGTGTGCTGCTGATATTTTCATAAAATTTATGTATTTCTCAGCGTTATTTTTAAAATATTAGCTTTCTGCAACCCTTCCTCCGCATAAACTTCAAACGTGCCAGACAGACGAAAACGGTTGCAAGTACCATAGTGGGGACGATTTTTTGCATGATTCTTTCATGGTAATCATGAAAGGACCATGCAAAAATCGTCCCCACCCTTCAACAGATTTCAAACCTATCTCAGTTATACAAGGCTCTTGCCCATAGGTAATATACAATATACATTATACATTTCGATTAGCCACTTCCCTGCGTCTTGGCGTCCCCCACGTCGTCCGTCACGGTTTGTCCTGTCCACGAAGCGCCGGTCGCATCTCCCGTCATGACCGTCATCACTACCTCAACGACCTCATTCGTCGGTCGCTTGTCACTGCCGGTGTGCCAGCTGTGCTGGAACCCTCTGGGCTGAGGCACGACGATGGCAAGAGACCAGACGGAATGACCCTGGTTCCTTGGAGACTGGGACGGGCTCTTGTATGTGAAGCTACTTGCGTCGATACACTCGCTCCGTCCCATGTCCAGGGCACCTCAAGTACTGCAGGTGCGGCCGCAAATCAGGCAGAAAACCTCAAGCGGCGCAAGTATGAGAACCTTAGTAGGGATCACATATTTGAACCGTTTGGGGTTGAAACCTAGGCACATGGGGTCCGGGGGCACACAAACTATTCGGAGAAATTTCTAAAAAACTCGTAGAGGCCACCCGAGACCTCAGAGCTGGCACCTATCTGGCGCAAAGAGTTAGCATAGCCATCCAGCGAGGGAATTCTTTGAGCCTGATAGTCACTCTGCCTGATGGGGATGACCTAGAGGTTTTCTTTTTTTTATAACTTTATATAAAATTCTTGAACTTTAGTTTTCTCTTTTTTAGTTTTTTTCTTTCTTTCTTTTAGTCTGTAAATAATTTAAAGTAGGTAGTTAATATTATTTTATGGTAAAATTGTTTAATTACAAATTTTATCAGTTCGATTATCATTTTGGTATGCGTAGGTATGTATAATTTTTGTTTGTTTGAAAATTCTGAATGTGGTGGGAACGAATCCTGGTCAGATTAAATATCTTTTTTATTCTTTTTTTAAATTTATGTATCAGAACCCCGGAATAAATTCGGTCACCCGGGTACTGTATTTTAAACACACTTCAGTTTAGTAAATAGAGACAACCGAAATAAAGAGCTGTCAAACTGGCAATATCGGGGTTAGTTTATAAATAACATTTCTGTTACGGTTTTAGTTTTTAAAATGGTATTGATTGTACTATAAAAGAACAGACGAGACAACCTTCAGACGCCGATCTAGGATGGATTGTGGGTCAAAAATAACTCTCTGCTATCGCCCATTAAATTTATAACATCAACTGGAAAAGTCTACTAATAAATAAATATTAAAAATACATAATATATTACAAACACTGTTTAAAAGTGGCGAAGACTGGTTCTCCTTGATGGGAAAACCCTAGCCTATATAATAAGTAGGGATTTAGATGAGGGTCTTCAAAAGGTGAGTGGTAAGTGAAGCCCATAGGCATGGTGCTACATGAACCCCACCATAAACATAATTACAAGCATAAACATTACAAATTCTAATATTTTTGTCTAGCCATAATATTCGACAGCCATATTAGGGGTCCCGCACACGGTCCGGTCTGCTCTCAGTTCGGCCTGAACGGATGCGAAATCGTATCATGTGTGGGCTCGAATCCGATCAGGCCGAACTGACGTCAGTTCTAACTGAAACGATCGGCTTCTCGTCTGTGGGGGCCTTTATCGTGTCACATGAGCGTTTAGCCAAGCTGCCATTGATAATTTAAATAAACACAAGGGCTAGGTACTTTTTATAGCAGAAAAATGTACGGATCCCGTTTGACTACTTTTCTCGTTTATAATTTTGTAATTTAAAAGTTAATGATGATGAAGTGGTTATTTGCTAGAGTTACAATAATTTTTAACATTTGGGATTTAAGTACCAATTGTGACTAGTTTTCAGTTAGATATTATTATGTTCAATAAAAAACAATATTAGTATAAATAATACAACAATATTATAATTAAAGGTAAGTACTTCATCTACTTTGTATTTATATAAAGTTAAAAAAATATTTCTACTCCAACGGCTAAGTTTATTATTAACAGATATGCGACAAGATGGTATAGGTAGAAATAACGAGTGCCCTATGCGATGCAAATCCTATTACTATTATAAATGTGAAAGTTTGTGAGGATGGATAAATGGATGTTTGTTACTCTTTCACACAAAAAGCACTGAACGGATTTTGATGAAATTTTGTACGGTAGTAGTTAGAGCTTCGTGTTCCCACTTTCCGTAGTAACTTCCGTAATGTAGTATTTACGCGGGCAAAAGCTATTAAATTGTGTTCCTTTTGGCGCCCCATCTATAAACCTTGTCTTTACCTTTTTCCTGCTTTCCTGCGTAGACATTGCCACGCGTATTGCTACGACAAAGTTTGAAGGGGTGATAAAATCGAAAGTTGATTTGGTAAACTATGCCTTACTTGTTAGAAAGTTCGAGAGTATTTCGAAACAATGAGACAATGGCGTTGTTGAAATTGTTTCTAAAAGACCTTTAAGATATCTGATCGACGAATAATCGGGATAGTATTTGTTAATTAGACATAAAGGTAGCTTTACTGATCTTGGGACGCAACTTCGACAGGAAATCTAATTCATACGCTATAGCGTATGAATTAGAAACATATATATGTGTTCTCATAATTTATTTGTATTACAATGATGGCTCATGGCATGCCTTAGACTCTAAGATTGGGGTTGTTTGGGGCCATTTTGACATTTGAGGTATGGTGAAATCAAGATATCGTAACCTTTTCTTGTTGTAGATTTGTTTTGTTAAATTGTATATATCACCGTAAAATTGTGAAAACCGTTAGATTGTAAAATAACTAACGAGATTGTAGAAATATGTCGAAATATTAAAAACGATATATTTATAATTTAATGAAAAATAATGTGTTAAATTATAGGCGGCATATTCGCGTCGGAAGTCTATCAACATTTTACAATTTCACTAGTTTTATTACAATCTAACGGTTTTTACAATTTTACGGTGACATATTATATACATCATAGCCCATATACAGTACGTTTGAAATCATCGTAGGTACCTACATTATTAACTGCAGATCACTGCGTTCAATTTGTCACTTGACTGTCAAACATTTATAGCTTTGCGTTCCGTTTACCTAATGTCGTGTCAGCTCCATCTAGATAAAATTAATATTGTGCTATATCTAAACATACGTACGACCTCTGTGGCTCAGTGGTTAGCGCGAATCCCGCCAGGAGACAAAAAGTTTTCTGTGTTCCTAGGTCATGGATGTGTATTATAATATTAAATATAGGTATGTATAGTATAAAATATGCTGTTTATTAATATCTAATACCTTTCTATTACAATAATACAACAAACATAAAATTAACAATAAAACTAGAGGCAAATAAAAAAACTAAAAATTAGTACTAATAAAAAGAAGACTTACCAACAAATAATCTATTTCTAAAAAAAACTATAAATAGAAAATCTTCCCCAGGTCGTTCCCATCTGGCAGAGTACCTAGCAAACTGATAGCATTGCCTCGTTGGATAGCAATGGCTATCCGTTGTTAGTATAAAATAATTAAATATATATTTCCGTTCAGTCTGGTACCTACACTACCTACCCGTAACACAAGTTCTTCGAGAACTTACCATAGGTCTAGATTGACGTGGTGTGTATTCGTCCATAGAAATATTATTATATAAAAAAAGTTAGGAGATTAAATAAAATATTATTAACACCCGTGTTTTCACAAAAATATTTACCAAAACAATATTGAGGAAAAAAAAGAATCTTAAAATAAATACTGTAGACACATTGTAACAGGATTAAATAAATCCTTTAAAAGCCGATAACAAGTTTCTTTTATTCAGGTTAAGTACAGCTATCTGTTCCCTTCATGATAATGACGATGTACGGTCGCCGACAAATCCGG
Organism: Glaucopsyche alexis; assembly: GCA_905404095.1. Lineage (NCBI taxonomy): Eukaryota > Metazoa > Arthropoda > Insecta > Lepidoptera > Lycaenidae > Glaucopsyche > Glaucopsyche alexis. The sequence continues at coordinate 6,524,189 of FR990042.1, forward strand.
TGTACCACTTTTGAACCTTATTGCCGAGAAATAAGGTCGAAATGTGGTGTACCGGAACGCGTCGGCAATGTACCCATTATGGATTTCCTTACAAATCTTCACACCGCACGATTTGCATTTTTATCAAGCTTAAACCTTTGTTTATATTTTTAATGCGATGTTTCAGTTGGGTTTTATACTAACTTGTAGTTTTTATGTAGATTATTTGATGTCATGGGATACTCTTCCCAACCTGTCCGGTAGTTGTGGTATATTATACGGGTATGCGACCCCGGCTTCCCTAGCTATTACCGTCCTATCCCTTGCCCTCCTGGGCGGTAATATCCTACGTTCCTTATTTCCTACTCTAACTTACCAATCTTCCTTTCCACACCACCTATTCCTACCCTTTCCCTATTCCTACCCTCTCCACCAATCCGTGGAAACGCAATGGATAACCAAAAAAAAAATTAATTATCCAAAATGGCGGCGATGTGGTACGCCACCCATCACGTCTCGTCTCTCGCGGAAGCGAAAAGCGGACCATGGAGAAACGCTTGACTACGTTGAATGTAAGAGGAGGAATGATGGTGAATGAAAGTGGACGAAGCGAAAGAAGTATGTAAGGATCGTAGCAAGTGGAAATAAGTGGTCTCTGCCTACCCCTACGGGAAAGAGGCGGTCCTGCCTACTCCTACGGGAAAAAGGCGTGATTATATGTATGTATGTATTATTTGATCTACGCCTAAAACTAAGAAGCTACTCAAATTTTAACGGTAGCTCATTGAGAGTAGTCTATAAATACTATACGTGAATACTTATAAGAATTTTGTCTATCTATACTAATATTATAAAGCTGAAGAGTTTGTTTGTTTGTTTGTTTGTTTGTTTGAACGCGCTAATCTCAGGAACTACTGGTTCGAATTGAAAAATTATTTTTGTGTTGGATAGTCCATTTATCGAGGAAGGCTTTAGGCTATATAGCATCATGCTAAGCTCAATACGAGCGGAGCACCAATCAAGAATGTTTCAAAATCGGGATTTTTCTATTGCTTTAGAGAGCTTTCGCTGCGTACGCTGCGGAAACGGTTAAAGTTTCGCTAAAATTATGTATGACAGAATTGTTCCCGTTTAAAAATTCTAAAAAAAAGTCCGCGACAGTATATGTCTATCTTTTAAGGTTGGCTCACAATAACCTTTTTATGCTAACCAAATTTGTTCTAAAATTAAGCATCATTTGTGAGGGTGTTTTCATAAAGATGATATTAATCCTTATCCAAATAAATACGTTATTCATTACAAGCATTTAATTTAGAAGAAATTTGCAGTTTACATCATTTGATTACAATGCGTATTTTAGAAGATATCGCAGTAATAAAATAATCAGCGCGCAATGATGTGCGGCGCGATGCGAGCAGTCGTGAGGGAGAAGCGCTCTACTCTTTCTACGTAAATGAAGTCGCGGGTAAATTTTAGTGATATTAAAAAGTAAATGTTCCTCGCGGACGAAGTCGCGGGTAAAAGCTAGTATTAGATACTACTCAAAGTTTTAGCAGCGGTTAAAGTTTGAGTGAAATTTTAGTATTGAGCTATTTGTCTAAATGACGTAATTTCTTATGAATTGACAAACTACTTTAGACAACGAAAGTATTTGTCAATTCATAAGAAATTACGTCATCAGTATGCTTAGAAGATCTCTCTCTTAAAACCAGGAGAAGGACATAGGACCGATTTGACTAATTTTGGTCTTAAAATAATTGTGGAAGGTTAGAGAAGGTGTAGATTGTAGGTTGCATTGTAGGTGTAATTATTTCTTCATTTCAGTTCATATTTAAGACGGAACTTAATAATAATCTTTTAAAGTTAGTATAAAAATTGTTAGTAGGTACGACCTACTAACATTTTTTTATCTAATATTGTTGCGCTTGACTATTAATGATATAATTGGGGGTAGCTTTCATTAAGGCAAAAGTCGGGAGCAGAAGGGCAATTCTGCTAAATAAAACCTGCATTAATACAATTACAATCAAGTCCCGATACGCTTAAAGGCCCCATACATGATCCGGTCTGCCTTCAGTTCGGCCTGAATGGATGCAAAATCGTATCGTCTGTGTGCAATTTTGAGATCGCGTCAGTCGGCCGTACGGACTGAAGCGATTCGTTCCAGTGTTGCCAGCTCTGTTTTTGTGAAACTACTAAACTCGTATTGAATTCTAGTAAAAAGTACTAAATAACTACTAAAGAAGCTACTTGGGAATTCCTGAAGCCCCCCAAAAACCATTGCATTTTAGGTTTTGTTATATTAATTTTTTTTCATTCATTGAATTTTACTATAAATTTTACCATTAATTAAAATATACTAGCAAATATTACGTATATAGTAATTAAACGGGTAGTTTTAAGAAAATTACGGACGAATGTATTATTATGATAGGTTTTTTTTTGTGTTTAACCTAGGCCATTTTGCATATGATTACTGTCTGGCTCTTTCCTACTAAAACACTACTAATAACTAAATTTCTACCAAGGAGGGAATAAAATACTCAATTTAGTAAAATTTTGTAAAATAACTAAGTTGGCAACATTAATTCTGGCCTGACCGAGCGGCCTGAACGCGCGGCCTGTCCGGACCGTGTGTGGAAAAATCGCTTCAGTTCTTGCCCGAGCCGCGGCCGTGCGGGCGTGTATCGTGTACAAGCGTTGTATGAGTTTTCGCGGTGTTTAAATACAAAATTGATAAACACGACCGTAGCGCGCGGCAAACCAGAATGGTTGATGCGACTGTTCCGTGTGTGGGCCCGAATCAGATCAGGCCGAACTGACGTAAATTGGGTTGGATGCGATTTTTTCCGTGTGTGTGCTCGAATCCGTTCAGGCCGAACTGACGTCAGTTCTAACTGAAACGATCGGCCTCTCGTTTGTGGGAGCCTTTATACTCCCAATATGTGTTTTTATGAACGTTAAACCAACGTGAAACGCGCTCAGAGGGGCAATTCTGCTAAATAAAGGCAGCATTAATACGATTACAATCAAGTCCCGGTACGCTTATACTCCCAATATGTGTTTTTATGAACGTTAAACCAACGTGAAACGCGCTCTGATTGGTCGAAACGTCATAAAATCCGTTCACGGTAACATGACGCTACACTTTCAATCCAAACAAAGTAAAATTGACTGTTTAAATTGTTACTTTAAATACGAGAATTGAGGTTCTGATTGGTCGAAACGTCATAAAATCCGTTCACGGTAACATGACACTACACTTTCAATCCAAACAAAGTAAAATTGACTGTTTAAAACTTTAAATAATCTACTTTAAATATGAGAATTGAGGTTCTGGTCTTGCATCAGCTATATCTGTTTGTTATTGCTTGTTAACATCGTATTCCTTTTACTTTTTATGATCTTGAACAAGCTAATCTCAAAGACTAAAAGTTTAAATAAAACAACTACTAATTTTAACATTAGGTTGAGAATAATTGAAACTTATAATAATTTTCCGTGTGCAAAATCTCTTGCAACAGCTATGTATATAATATTATGTAATGTTTTATGTTTACGAGAACATTACTTATTGCAAACGAACCCACTTACGGATTACGGTATGTATACGAGTAAATATACATTTACCTGATAGCTGGAAGGCGGTAGCGTAATTGGAAAATGGCCGACCATTCGGTCTTTTAATGAGATGATTACGTTAATTAATCCCCAAAAGGAACGCGCTATTAAGTGTTAATACTACATAAGTTATGTTCCTTCGGATCTGTGCCAAATTGCCAATCTATAAAAATAAATATAATTGAAGTGTCTGTAATTTGAAATTAACAGCTTTTCACTAAATGCTTATGAAAGTTTAGTCGGTACTTACAATAAAATATAATTTATTTTTATTGAAGTGCAAACATCTATAATCGCGTTGGGCTTATTTTGGTAGGGGAAAATCTAATGGGTTCGCGTCACTGACATGCTCATGAGCAAATCATGAGCCATGAACTCATGACTGACTTGTTGAAAATCCGTTCAAAATTATTCTCCTCCTCCGACTTGACTTTTATGCCGACGACATAAGGATCCTGTATAATATTGAAACGCCAGGCTCGTTGACAACTGTCACTTTATTACTTTTCTCTAATTACTGTACAAAACTACTTTATAATAATACAACATCTTTCCCTTTATAAAAACAGAAACTTATTCTATAAAATATTAATAAAAACACATTACACTAAATTACATAAAATAACATTATTTTAGAAATTTCCCAAATTCATTCTTATCTATATAATACTACTTCTACACTATTACATCATCTTTCTCCGAATTGTAATTGACACGATCCCGTATGAGTTCGTCTTCAAGATTTTTGAACTCGCAAGCTTTAGATTAACTGCCTTAAGAGTGCGCTAGTCAACGGCTCGAATTCAGTGCTGCGCGCGGGGAAAATGCTTCTTATTTCACCTAATATTGGGGAAAAAAGGCTATACCCATAAAATAGTAATCTATACTTATAAGAGAAGCTATACTGCATACATTTATGCAGCTGTGTAAAGTATTTTAGAAAAGGCGTCTTCAAATTACGCAAATCGACACTCAGCTGTTGGTTTTTTATGAAAAAACTATATAATATTTTTGTCTGAAGTAAAATTATCTCAATTGCTGAATAATTGAACCGTGTCGGTATTTGCTTGCTTTTTTATTATCATTCTTCATTTAATTTTTATTTACGTTCAAAGTTGCGCTAAAAATGCGATGTTTGGAGGCTATTATCTTCTACACTAATTTGAATTTCAGAAATATAAGCAAATACCGACCTAGATAAGTGTCGTAAAAAGCGATATTACGCTAGAACTTCGGTCTACAATGTTTGACTTTAGAGTAAATCACCAACAGCGTTTGTATGGAGAAAAAACCGACTAGCGCAGCCTTAAAGCAGTGACGTACTGGTCGATGGATTCGCCTGATTGTTGGTTTCTACTGAAAAAATTGTATCTTAATAAAATAATGTTTTGTTTTACGCCGAAATATTCATCATACTTTTTCATCAATATTTTGACATCATCTTTCTCTGAATCATCTTTAAATTGAAAAGTCTCATAGATGTCGAACCCTTCTGGTCCGATCAGATTCAGTAGTAAGCTAGATTGTATTTCATGATCTTGTTTCTGCATCCCCGATGCCTTCATAAAAATGTTAAATTGTGTCCTCCATCGCTTCCATGCGTCAGCCCGGCTGACGGAGTTGTCCTCTAACACGTGCTCTAGCGGTGGGCGAGCATGCTCCATACTTTACCACGTCCACGTTAACTCACCTATGAACACTTTCGACTTAATTAGGGTCCGAAGTATAAACTAATTATTTAATTTGGAATAATATTTTTAGCCGCTGTCACCATGTAATGTATTGAAACGCCAGGCTCGTTGACAACTGTCACTTTATTACTTTTCTCCAATTACCTACTGTACAAAACTACTTTATAATAATACAACAGCCGTGCTATTTTCTAAGAACATTTTCAAATATCTCGACAGCTGAATCCGCGGCAAGTGTCAAATATCATATAAAAAATTTGACACTCACCGCGGATTCAGCTGTCGAGATTTGAAAATGTTCTTAGAGAATAGACAGGCAGATCCTAATTTGTCGTGTTTTTCCTTTCGTCGTGTAATACAAATAAAGAGTAATTTCGAATACTAATGTCAAATACGTGCAACGCAGTTACGTAGGCGCTTAGATTTTGTATTGTTGACCAATTGGTCTCGGGTTAGAATCTCGATCAGACGGAGTATTTTTATTCTTTAATAATTTTTATTTTTTACTTCTATCGGCAGTTCATATACTTAACTGCCAATATTGTTTTTGTCTGTTCGTCTATATGTCTGTGTGTTGAACTGTTCTGGCTATTGTTCCGGCTCATTTCTGCAAAAAATCGTTATATGATAGTTATTTAAGGTACCTACACCAAAGAATCCAATTTAAAAATTTTTGTCTGACTGTTTGTTCCAACTGTTTGTTGTGTCTGACTTATCTCTGAAACGACTGGACCGATTTTACCGGACTTTTACTGGCAGATAGATAATGTTTCTATTCTATCTCGGAATACCGTTTAAAAAAATATATCTACAAAAAATAAGTGGTTATTTTTTTAAATCTTTGTACTAATCATTAATAAAAACTATATAAATATGTCAATAAATAAATCATATCTTTAGAAAATATAAATAACGTAGGTATGTATTTATCTATTCTTAGAAAATATTTTTGTAAGCTACTGGTTGGCACAAAATCGATGGATTACAATTTATGGTTACAGGTCTCGCCGTGTCGTCTCTAATGAAAATACTATCAAAGCACACAGGTAACTTACAAAAAATCAATAACCCACGTATATAAATCTAGCCAGTAGCCGTACACGTAAGGGTTTACCTAACATTATTAGCTAGTTTACGTACGTTTGGTGCTTGTGCTTGATTGTATGCATAACTCTTTCTTATAATAATATGGTTACCGATTGAACCATGACTTATCTTTTTTATTTATTTTTAAGAACTATTTTAAACAATAATTATAATAAAACCTATCATGTGCCTTCCACAAATACCTAAATATTTTTTAAGTTTTAAAGTAATGAATCCTTCCTTACTTTACACAATACTTTTATGCGAATCATGTGCAAACAAAGCTGCTTACGAACAAAGAAAACAAAATTGCCTTCCGTATATTAAAATTATCTCACCTCCTTTCGCGTATGTAAAATGCCTGCCGTCAGTCAAATCCTTTTGTTATCATAAGTTATTTTTCAGTGAGAATTCGGACAAAGTGCGGTCCATATTTCAGTAGTAACCGCCTATAAAACTTTTTGTGCTTGAATGCGTTACTTTTTACATATATACGGTTACTTAAACGCTTAATATGATATTATATATGCATATCTGGGGGCACGGCAGTGCACCCGCCAAGTCGAGCGCGAAGCAAACACTGCCGTACCATCCTTTACTAGAACCATTTCGCCGCATTTTCAGGCCCCTATTTGAGAACCTCTGGATAAGACCAGAACGCAGAAATTTTCGTCGTCCAGTAAGCTATAATCACATACTTAAAATCCAAAATTTCAAGTCTGTAGGTCATTTAGTTCCGAAGTTAAGCGAAAGCAAAGTTTCGCATTTACGACACTCACTCACTCACTCATGATCATCAAAATAGAACTAGTACATCCCATAAACTCAGAGAGATGAAATTTGGTACAGAGTTAGGGTTTAATGGCCACATAAAGGGAAAACTATAAAAAGTAGGATAATCGATCTGGGGGCACGGCAGTGCCCCCGCCAAGTCAAGCGCGAAGCAAACACTGCCGTACCATTATTTACGGGAACCATTTCGCCGCATTTTCAGGCCTCTATTTGAGAACCTCTGGATAAGACCAGAACGTCGGTCTGGGGGCACGGCAGTGCCCCCGCCAAGTCGAGCGCGAAGCAAACACTGCCGTACCATTATTTACTGGAACCATTTCGCCGCATTTTCAGGCCCTTATTTGAGAACGTCTGGATAAGACCAGAACGCAGAAATTTTCGTCATCCAGTAAAGTATAATCACATACTTAAAATCCAAAATTTTAAGTCTGTAGGTCATTTAGTTCCGAAGTTAAACGAAAGCAAAGTTTCACATTTATGACACTCACCCAGTCACTCACTCATGATCATCAGAATAGAACTAGTACTTCCCATAAACTCAGAGAGCTGAAATTTGGTACAGAGGTAGGGTTTAATGGCCACATTAAGGGAAAACTATAAAAACTAGGATAATCGAAGGTCTGGAGTACCTGATGACCCTGATTAGAAAACACAAGAGCCCAACTAAACTATTAGAGATCGACATATCGCCCTTACAAAAAATATTCAACTTGGTGGACCACTTCATTTGATGTCAAAAATCGAAGGTCTGAAGTATCTGATGAAGAACCCTCACCTGGTCTCAGCTGATTAGAGATATGGTAATGTCCCCTTCTACTATTGGTACATAAAAAAATATCGACTGTCATTGCAAAAATCCAGTGAAGTGGGACACATCTTCTAATTTAATCTAGCCCGTAGCGTCTCACTGCTGGGCGAATGCCTCCCCTTCTGCTTTTAATACACATATAAATAAAATTAAAGGAAAACTCTGGATAAGACTGGACTGGCTTTTATACTTATACTTACAAGTCTCGATGGAGCTGCTTATTTATCTCTAAAAAGTAATGAAATCTAGACAAAGTCGTGCCAAGTCTAAGGATCCTTACTGCGATTTATTTATTATTCTAGTTAATGTTGTGTGACTTGGCCGTTGAAGAGTACACAAGGGTACAAAAGGGTCTCCATGACACCATTGCTCCAATACATGTGTTATACAATCAACAACAGCCTAAAATAAGACACTAGCGTCCAATTACCAATACCAGTATGGGCTATTATCTCGCTTAACAAACATAGGTAGTTACAACAGAATCTGATATAACATTACGTGTAAACAAAATTGACTTGTAACGTATAAAGAATTTTCAACGGCCAAGTCACACAACATTAACTATAATAATAAATAAATCGCAGTAAGGATCCATAGACTTGGCACGACTTTGTCTAGATTTCATTACTTTTTAGAGATAAATAAGCAGCACCATCGAGACTTGGCTAGTTTTTTACAGAATATTTTTGGTGGGATCTGATATATTATAATTCTAAGAAGGTACCTGGGTAAGCGAGCTTTGCTCGGAGCTCTAGTGGATTAAAAATAAAAATAAAAACACAAAAATATTGCTCTGTGGAGGTTCGAATCTACCACATTCCGAACATGGCAAAAACTATACCGATTTATCTCCCTTGATAAGTGATAACGTACTAAGTTTCATGGTAATACTTTCCAGTTATTTTCAAGAAACCAATTATACTTGTACTTGTAACTAATATCTATTCTGTGCCTGTACATAATATACAAAATTAAAAAGCAGAGACGGAGAACTGTCTCCGTCTCTGCTTTTTAATTTTGTATTTTTAATAAGTAGCACTTATAATTTAAGATTTTTGCTTTCGTTCGGGTGCTGTTATTGCGATTTAGATGCTTGATTTTGCTAAATTCGGAAAATGGGCAAGAATTGTGAATCTTGGGAGTCATGTCATGCGGTACAAATGAGTCCGCTCGACCGGAGAGATACTACAGCCTCATAGAAAACCGAGTGAGCGTAAAGCCCATATTGGAAGATGGAATGTAAAGGACCGCGTTGATGCTGAACCCACTGTAGGCAGTAATCGCTAATCATTAGTAACAAAAGCACGAACCAAAAATAAAAAATAAATTTTTATATAAGTTTATCGAATGACAATTCTATGGGCGCTGTCATAATTCTCATACAATTCTTTTTCGATAAAGTTACGCTTACGAGTACGTAGTTGGTAACTGTTCCTACTAACCCCACAGATATATTCTACCGATTTTATTAATAACAAACGCCAAACAGTATTATATTATTAACTAATGTACACGGCAACAATTACATAGCTATAATAATAGGTATTATAAACATGTGGTTAATTGGTGAATATTTTGAATTACACCAATATTTTTTATAAAATAATTTTTAGTGAGCAGAAAAATTAAAAAGACATTTTCGGCACATTTCCATGTTTCACACTTCGATACAAATAATGTTTGGGTAAATAGGATTTGGTAAAATCAACTACAGATATTTTGGGTAAGTACATGACCTACTGCTCATTTATAGATATCCAGGCAACACAAAAATATTGTCATACACAAAGAACAAAGAATCTGCATCTCGTAATAATAACTCCCACCGATCTCGGTGACGGTGGCCGGTTTCATTGAAACCAGGCAGGAGTAATTTTATAGTGCCCAAGTGTGTGCCCAGTACACAAGAGCACTCTTTCTTCCTTTACTCTCGTAATCCAGTGGGACGGATAACCGACACGACTGACGAGAGATGAGGCGCAGGTCCGACTTTTTACATGCCCATCCGACGCATGGATCATCTTTCTTGTCAGACAATCAGGTGATCAGCCTGCATTGTCCTAACCAAACTTGGAAACAACATTTTTTTGTTGTTCCAATGCGGGAATCGAACCCACGACCTCCGAGTCGAGAGTCAATGCTCTAACCACTAGACCACGGAGGCATCTCGTAATATCACCCATTACGAGATGATTTTTTTTCTTTGAGTATATCTCGCCCATTTAAAGGAATATTTTTTTGAGTAAGTATAACAATTATTTTTATCATATTTCTGCCTAAACGTCTATACATAAGCAGTAGATAATGTGCCCAAAATATCCGTAGTTGACTTAACCGAACCTTATGTATCACACAGCCAATGTTCGATCAAACATGACTTTTTATTAAGTGGGCCGGTTCATTAATACCTATCGCAGATCCGCTGACTCATCCGGACATCCGGTGCGAAATCGACACAAAATCTAAAAGATATAAGGGGATAAAATATTCAATATTTTTTAAGTGCATTAGATGATGATCTATTACATTAGCTTTATAATTTAATATCATAAGGGGAAAAATTCTATAGTTAAAAATTAAAAAAAAAAAACACGCGATGTCTTTACACAATTTTTATTTTGCATTTTATTTAAAAAAAATTAAAAACCCTAGTTATTAAACACATTATAATTTATGATACACATGGATATTATGTTTTATTGAATAGTAGCAAATATAGCAATTAACACATATTTATATGCATTAAGCAGATATAGAAAATAGATAGGTGCATTTCTAAGAATGTACCTACACCTATCAAACCTGAACTCTTCACCGAAAACCGCATCAAAATTGGACTAGTAGTTTAGGTGTTACATTAGAAGAATACTGCAGTGCCTCCTGATGAGCTGTTATCATAAAACCTATCTAAAACATTCAGCAATCAAACCCGAACAGAATACTGAAAACCGCATCAAAATCAGATTAGTAGTTTTGGAGTAACCTGGCAACAATAAAAGTAACTTATACCCTTTCATCCTCTCACTCTCCGTTCCGTTGCGTTGCGGAACGTAGTTTTGGAGTAACCTGGCAACAATAAAAGTAACTTATACCCTCTCATCCTCTCACTCTCCGTTCCGTTGCGTTGCGGAACGCGTTGCGTTAAAAATAAAAGAAAAAACATAATATTCACCTTTCTATTTGCCCTTTACTAATATGGCTAGTAAGTTTTTTTCTGAAAATAATCTCTTTTTTCTTATAGTAACTGAATCCTAATTTAAGGTAAATAATAAAATAAACAAACATTTTAGACTTGATGTTGCCTGTGACTTGCGCGCAAAAGGAAATCTCGCGGGTACTGTATGTTTTGCCGCGATAAAAACTTGCTAGTGTCCTTCCCCGTTGTATATCTGTGACAAATTTCCTTAAAATCGGTCTAGTAGTTTCGGAACCGATTCAATTTAAAAATAAACAAACAAAACAATATTTTCCTCTTTATAATATTAGTATAGACTATAAATGAACAGGGAATTAATGAAGACATAGCATAAACGTTTTAATATATTTCGTCACGAGAAATTATCTAGATTATTGATTTTGTTAAAAGTAAAAGACGCCTTGATGTATCTTCGCATGTCACAGCTAATGGAATCGCGTGTTTTTTATAAACCCAATTTATTAAAATTGTGAAAAAGAAAATGCCGAGACGAAAGTGAGAGGACGAAAAAACCCTGACGAATTGATAAGCTCCTATTTTGGAAGTTAGTCAAAATGTGTAATTTGTTTTCTTTGGAATATGCTGTGAATGCTGCGATGCTGAATAGCTGAAAAAATCATGTTGATATTTCATAAAGATGTTATAGTAGAGTGTAGTACGTGTATTCGTCCGAAGATCGTAAAGAAGCAAAGAGAAAGACGGTCACCACTTAGCTTAATCAATTCTAAAATTCTTAAATCCAATTTGTACAAGAATTTAATTCCAAACCAAACATTTATAGTTAGTAAGTTATTCGTTTTATTTTTGCCTCTCACTGTGGAATCAACTTCCCTTAGCAAGTGGTAGAAAATAATATATGCTAAGATAAATAGCACTACTTCAGGACATTTAAATTTTTAACGAGTTGTGTTAGTTGACATCAGAAAACATCGCTTCAACTGCACAAGTCGAAGAAGTTGTATTAATAAGACATCGAGCGATGAGTAAATAGTTTGGAATTTCTTCAAGAATCTTTAATATTTCGCTACCGCGTGTCGACTTGAAGTTTTTAGCCCCTGAAGCAAAACGAGAGGTGTTATAAATTTTACGCGTATGTGTATTTTGGTGATTTGTAGCTTATAATGCATTGACAAAATTACATAACTCCACAATATCTAACTTTACATACACTGCACTCTTAGGTCTAATAACCTAACCAATAGCATGTTAGGACATATTAAGGAGGGTTCCGTTACTATAAATGCGATAAGTTTCTTTGAAATAACTTTAAAAGTTTCTGTCCAATTTCATTCAAAATAATTTTTCTAAAGAGCATTTAGCATGATCTATTAGCATGGAAAATTGCAATTTTCTAAGTCCTATATAATATAAATCACTAAGGAAGCCGATCACTCGAAAAATATGGTTATTTTTAAAGTAAGCATGTATGAAACCTTGCCTTTATTATAAAAGACCTAGGTATTCAACAGTACCCTACATAATGGGGTAGAATATAACAATATTTTTCATCCCCACTTGACATATTGTATGAAGATTGGAGAGCCATCCCTAAAATATAAAATTATTATTATTATTTTATGATACCAAAACTGAGATCTAGGTATACAAAACCTATTACTATACCAAATTTGTGTAATTCATGGTTTAGCCCATCCATTGATACATCAGTCAATTTTCTTGAGTACGACGGAACCCAAAAATTATGCGACATGTCACATGATCGATTTATGCATTGTACAATAATAATTATAGAAAAGTCTTGAACAGTGAATAGCGGATGTGTATAATATTAGAATATGTTAATATTCTAAACGCGACAAAACCAGGTCTAACCATTATTCATTGAATTACCAAAGCTCTTTAAAGTTTTCATAAGCTGTAACGTGAAGCGGTGTACCTAATATCATTTTTTGGGTCACCCAAATGTTACTTTTATCTTGAAACTAGAATTTTTGTTGGGTACACCCTATAGATGTACCTCAATGAGTACATTGAGGTATATCTCAATGAGTACATTGAGGTATATCAAAATAAAAACCGTTTTCCACTAACGTGCTTTATTCTTTTTGTTTCAGAAGACCGAGCAAGTTCAAAAGATTGATATGGACTATACTTCTGGCGATGAGTTGCAACGGAGCGGAAATCACGTGCCCCAGCGAGTGTACATGCCGTAGTGCATTCGACCCGAACTATGGAAGTGAAATGCGTGTCACTTGCAACAAAGGCGATATGAGCTCTATACCGATCGAATACATTGACCACAGCTCCGATATAGTTGTCATATCGGCGCCCCCCGACAGACCCAACTATCTCACTATCGGACCAATATTCACGCAACCGATACCCTTCAGCAACCTCAAGGAACTCCACATCGTCAATTCCAATATCCCCTCCATCGGACAATATTCGTTCTGGGGACTTCAAAATTTACGCCTCATAAATTTAACTTACAACAACCTAACGAGTATCGGGGCAGACAATTTTCGCGGCTTAATAAACCTAACGGAACTACATCTGGACCATAATAATATTGAGCAGATGTCGAGCGAAACGTTCCGACATCTGACCGCACTGAGAACATTAATTCTGGCAAACAATCAGATAACAACATTGGTGCCCCGGTTATTTCGCATGCTCGCAAAACTCCAACATTTGGACCTGAGCTACAATCCACTGGCGGATTTGAACCCCGAAGTTTTCAAAGATATACAACACCTCAGAATATTCAAGTGTCGCAGCTGCCTGCTGAGACGAGTTAATACTCAGATTTACCATTTAGTCCCCCACCTCGAGGACTTGGACTTGGGCGAAAATCAATTTAAATATTTAACATCCGATGAATACATAAGTTTGAAGAAACTGAAAAGACTCAGGTTGGATGGAAATCAGCTTTCGGTCGTCGTGGATAACATGTTTAGTAAAAACCGTGAATTACGGTACCTATCACTGGCACGCAACCGTCTCGCCCTGCTGGCGCCCGCCTCCCTCACTAACCTAACAAACCTCGCGCACCTGGACATAAGTCACAATAAAATTGACAGATTCCATTTGCAAACATTCGCCCCGGCCGTCGATTCTTTAAAGAATATCTATTTCAGCGGCAACAACTTGCCGCTGAACGAAATCGCTATCGTTTTGCAAATTCTTCCTGAAATCCATAGCGTCAGTCTCGCAAATCTATCGTTGGAAGTCGTCCCACCGAATTTCTTCACGTACAACGAACACTTGATTTCGTTGGATATATCTTGGAACAAAATCAATAAATTCCCTTACAAGCTACTGACGAAGACAAAATTTTTACAACGCCTCGACATTTCAAAGAACAAGATTCAATATTTGAGTGAGGACGATTTACAGAGATTGGAAGCTATTGCTCATGTTGATTTATCACGAAATCACTGGCGTTGTGATCAATGCTCGGTGGGGCCGATGCTCCTTTACATGTCGACGACGGTATTGAACGCGACCATACGGAATTTGAAATGTCATTCACCGATAAGGTTACAAGGTGTTACGTTTGCTGACTTGAAGAATCACAAAGTGGAGCCTTGTACGACTACGCACGAGGCGCAGATGAGTGTTATTGCTGGTGTGATGTTGTTGTGTGTTGCTGTACTGGCTGCGGCTACTGCTGCGCTGTGCTGCTCGAGGCGGCGTGCTGCACATTACTATACAAACGAGGAGAAGCGTAGGGAACATGAGCACGAGCATCCTGAGGAGTTGCTGGGGCGTACGGAGGTGTCTAACGTTGCTACCATCAATGCTCCATACACGCTAGTGTCCAAGCGCAGCTAGCAAAATGCCCCGACCCCGGCTCTACCTAAGCGCGTCTATAGATTGCCTCTAGAGCCCACCATAACTACTGCTCCACCTCTGGATTCCGCCCCTATGCATTACCTCCCATCTAACCTCTTACATGTTTCCAAAGACATTATGTGATACGAGTATGAAGACGATTTGGTCTAAGCCAAAGACTTACCAGGGGTAGGTTAAGAACAATCCAATAAAAAATTTAAAAACTTTCAGTAGTTGTTAAGATGTGTATAAATACAAAGAAGAGATATTTTTTTACGAACGAAATTTTATGAAATATTTAATCATTATAATAAGTAAGGTATAACCGTATTGTAAAGATTAAATTAAACGAATTTTAATATAGCACTTAAAATATTATAAGATAATGATAATGTCTATTTAACGTTAGTATGATATTTACTACTACCAACTATGGTAATTAAATGACTGATAAAAATATAAAAATATTCTTTTCTTATTTTTATGATAGGAAAGTAAATTAATAGTTGAATCAAAACTATAATCAGTATTTTTGTAAAAAACGAGTCGTTCTTCATTTATCTTCAAAGGGAAAAATTGCTACCTTCGTTTTCAGTATCGAAATATCCTGTATAATATCTAAGCCTTTAGTCAAAGGCCATACATTTTTATTTTCGAACTTCGTCGTCGTAAGTAGCGATGGCAACTTGGCTAAAGGCTCTGAACAGCTTATAATACTTTCTTCGATCGTTTGATAACTGAAAAATGTGTATAATATTAGGTTTATTCAAAGGTTTCTGCGCAACAGTATATAATTTTGATTTTAGTTTGTCTTTGTTTTTGTTATAAATTCTTGCATTTAAAATATGTACCTATCTAGAACCATTCTGTGTTACCGTAACTTTGCGCACACTCCAAAGCTTCATATCCATCCAAAATATATATAATGTAGATTTCGGGTTATGCAGGTTGAACTAACATGTAACTGTAAACTGTAAATTGTTATGTGTAACTAATGTGTAAGTAAGTTTAATAAGATACGGTCGTTGCCATATACTAATGCTGGTTATCTTGTGTAAAAAAAGTATTTGGATAAGTATTCTACATGCATCGGATATAATATCTGATTAGATTAGTATATTCATAATATTATGATGTGGTAAGTATAAATAATTATTACATATCTACAAAAAATAATAATTTTTGATGTGTAACATCTTTCCTCTCGCTTTCTTGCAATTTGTGGGAGTGATTTCGTGAATTGGGAGTGTGTAACAGGAAGTCGCGGATGCGCCACACTATTTGATTTGACGAATGAGCGCGCAGTGATAGAGTTGGTCGTCAGTTCGAATAAAATAGTTCAGTACATATAAATATTTCTTTTTAAATTTTGAGATTGATTTCTGTCTAATGGAAAAGTTCCGTATTTTTTATCATAATATTAGGAAATCGTACTAAGCATTGTATTTTTTTTAATATTTTCATAAGTAACTTTATCATTGTTTTAGAATATAAATTTACAGTAAATGTTTTATTAATTATTTATGAACATTAATACAGGTTAATATTAATTTATAGCTATTAAAATATTTACAAACTATAAAAGTAATACTAAAAAAAAAAAAAAAAACTACTCCAAAACTTAAAAGGCTACAAAAATAAAGAAATCTCCGAGGTCGTCCCACCAGGCAGAGTACCTAGAAGGCTCAGAGAGTTTCCTCGCTGGATTGCGATACTCACTCTCTGGGCCAGGTAGGTGCCGGCTCTGGGGTCTCGGGTGGCCTCAATGAATTATAGTTACTTACCGAATTTATAGTTGCTTATTACTAAGGTGAGATGTCAAATGTTACACATCATATGCATTGTTATGTTGCTTACACACGTACATATTTGGTTTGGAGCGAACCGTCCTGACAGCACTACACACGTGTGTTTGATTTTTAGCTCTATTGTATTAGCACCTAGTAGTATTTACAGTGCATTCCGATTTTTGTGCAGTGTTATAACTCTCAAAAATATTTCTCCCCAAACTTAAATAAAGTAATGAATAAATAATAACAATTATATTATGTTCTTAGAATCTGTCCTTTTTACATTAAAATATACTTCCAAAAGTTTATTTTCTACAGGTTGACTTTTCAAATCGCTTGTCGATCTTATATGGATCAATAACTTCATTTCATAAAAAACAAGAAAATACATACCTCTAAAACTAACCTTAAAATCTTCCCCGCTAGAATAACCCCCCCCCCCCCCCCACACTTTTCTCTGGACCAAATCCGTAGGTCTGTTAATATTTTTAGGCGCGCTCGTTTTTTTACATATTTAACTATATGTCAGTTAAAAAGCTTTGTCATTTAATTTTTAAACATATTAAACTATTATATTTTTTCAACAAAAACTGTACCTACCTACCTACCTAACATTACAGAAGAAACATATATTTCGGTTCGTAAATAATCGAAAGTTCTTAACAACGTAAACAGAGGCTCAACATTTAAAGGTCGGCTCAAGTGTTGCTATATCGAGTATTTCTTTTTCCCGCTTATTATGGTGTGGCAACACTCGTGTATGATTGTTGTTTTAAATATTAATTATTTGACTTTGTAGATTTTGTAGAGTTATAGCTTTATTTTAAGTAATTTATTAAACTTTGAAAAATTAAATTTATATTGATAATGTCAATTTTGATTACTAATAACGAAGAAATTAACAGATTGATTAATAAGATTTAAGTAACCGGAAGTTTTGCAACTATTTGACATACAGGTATGTCCAATAGTTGCAAAACTTCCGGTTACTTAAATCCTAACAGGTTTTACTCAAATTAAGTTTTCAATTTCTATAGAACGACAACAATTAAACTAAATGTAAAAATTATATTGACAAAATGGACGTTCATTTAGATACTCCATACGTTGAATACGACGATGACTATTACGATTTTCTGCTTCGCAACTTGGACAGCACATTTCAAATAACAACAATATAAAGCTAATAGTGTGTTCCATAAATACAATTTTAAGGCATTTCTAATTAATAATCGACTATTAAAAATTATTTACATATTGTCCATTCATCTGAATTCTCATATGCGTGTCACTAGCTATTATAGTACAAAATACTTGAGCTATCTATAAATTATAAGTGTACCTACGGCATACCTAATAGGCACATTTGAAGAAATTGACGAAAGGCACAAATGCATATAGCATAATATATTATACTTAATACATTCGACTAGCTTTTGCGCGCGGATCCGCCCGCGTAAATACATTATCCCGCGGGAAAAGTACTTTTTCGGGATAAAAAATATCCTATGTCCTTTCCCGGGACCCAAAGTATGTCTATACCAAATTTCATAAAAATCGGTTCAGCGGTTAAAGCGTGAAGAGGTAACAAACAGACAGACAGACACACTTTCGAATTTATAATATTAAGTATAGATTACTCTTTTACTTTTTTACTCGCGCAAACGTGACGCTCAATATGTTTGGCAACGCGAACGTTGCAAAACAACGCAGTGCTTGTCAGGATAGGTCAAAATAAAACGATTTAGGTAGGTATTTATGTTTACAAATAAAAATTAAAAAGCCTTTAATATTTTTTAATAACTACATCAGCCAATTCTAGTGTTAGCGCCAATTTGGGTAACATGCGAAACAGTGATTACCAGGGTTTGTTTTGTAGAATTTTCCATTATTTATAGCTTCCGTTCCCTTTCGATATTAAAGATTTATTACACATGAACTCAATGATTTTTACACTTTCAAAATTAATTTTTAAAAAGTGAAATTACAGGTAGGTACATTATTCATAAAACATAGACGTAATATTAACATTGGCGGTTTTCCACCTTCAATTTGATTACATAAACATTTACATATTATGAACATTGAGGAGCCCATAAGTTTGTTATGAAATAGAATATCTTGTTTTGTACGTTTTCAACTTTTGTGTGGATACTTTGCTTAAAATTATAAAATAATAAAACATTTTTGATTGCATAATAATTTGAAAATCCTACACTTTTACTTCATTAAAATATAATTATTGTATTAGCTTGTTATTTGTAAGTATTCGTATTTGTTGTACGGTCGAGGAAATTTAACGTTTTTAATAGTTTGACATACTTCTGAAATTGGTTATTTTTCCATTTAACGGCTGTAAGTACCAACCGATTGGAAGAAGAATGTAGATGGAAAAACACTAGATTCAAAATGATGTTCTTGTACTTTGGTTGTGAACTAAACTTGTAGACTTAAATCACAACCAAAGTACAAGAACATGATTTTGAATAATTATTATTATTAGACATCTCTTTTTTCCCATTAGCATGAAGATTGTGTCGTAAGGAGATTATTATCCTTACGACACGATCTTATATTTTATTATATTATATCTTTCCTTATGGAAAGATATAATATATTGTATCTATGCTATATAATATTAACTATAGTTATTAATCTGAGCGATGCCGCATCATTATAATACGAACAAATTGACGGGGACGATCAAACTGTTAAACGTTTATTTTTCCTGACTGTACATTGTACAATTATGAATAAACCGTGGCTTCTTATGATTAGTAATTTAAGAAACATTATCATTTAAGTGAGTGTCTATTTAATATTATCAATTTTCTTGAAGTAATATTGCTTTACTTCGATAGAGTTAATTTTATGTTTAGTTGGTTTTTTTTTTGTAAAATGAATATTCACTGTAAGGACAAACACCAAATATACTTAGTCTGTAATTAAGAAACGAACGAACATATTTTTCTAATCAAGTTACATAGAAAGGAAGAATATAATTCAAAGTATTATAAGATAGATCGCAGAAACAGAGGAAATAGAAGCGCTTTGTAACTTCGCAGTATTGGTAACTGTACTAGTGTTTGTCAAGTCGAACACAATAAAACGTCGGGAAACTAAAAAAGTGTGCCAATATAGCTTGGTTAAAAAAACCTTACTTTATAAAGCCCGGTACGCACGGTATGGCGCTCGAACAATATAAAAATATTGACCGAAGTGTGTGTGTGACCGAAGTGAAGCCTCGCGAGAAGCCATCTCAAGAGAGAGAGAGAGAAAAATGTAGCGAGAGAAGTCGAGACTCCCTCTACCTCTTTCCCTCCCTCTTTTGAGTTTCTCGTTTATTACACTCTCATCTAGAAGCTCTATCTAGATATCCCTAAGTTCTAACAATTATACGTTTTTAGAAGCTCCTTTGGCGTAACATAAATAAATATTTTTTTAATATTTGGCAACACTAGTACGGAATTTACCATTTTTCAATAGATATATTCATATAAATACAAAATGTGAAAAATAAATGTCTTCAAATTACCAAAAATGTAAATTGTAATGTAACTAGTCACCGATGATACAAAAAGAGTTAAATTATTTATTTATCATATTTTTTTGCTTTTTTATTGTTTTATTCTAGCATTGAATCTTTTGTACATACTTATCTATTTTATTGGAATCCCGATACCTATGTATTTAAACTCAATACATATATCGTAGGTGTAGGTACATCTTCCTCAGTTTAGGATTCGAAAAATATAACTGGAATCCTATAATTATATTTTAAAATATTTCAAATGTCTTTTTCCGTAATGTTATAGTTACAACTTACATGTAACGAGTATAGTACGTATATACTTAATATCACTTTACTGAAAAAATAGGTATTACCTTTTTGGTTTATACTATTTACTATTTTTTTTGCAATTTTTAATCCTAAGCTGAGTGATAACAGTAGTTTTAGTCTATAAATATGTATTACATAACGGCAACACACAACTGTGTCTTACAAGGATAGGTCTGTGTTACTTTATGAAAAATGTTTATTATGTAGGTAACACGAAAAATATAATCGAATATATTCAAAATAAAAATATATTATTAAATATAATATAAAAATAAATCCTAATATATATTATCTCTACCAATTTGTTTTGTATTAAAATTTATCGGGCGTGCAAGTTAATTAAAAAGAAAATCTAAAGTTATTGGACTGCAAAACAAGATAAAATGGCGCATTCTTCTCATTAATTCTCTTAAGTTTTTCTTTGTCCCTTGAATTATGTTCTTTAATAATTTAAAAAACTTCACCTCTTCACAAAATTCTTCGTATTTAGAATGACAAAAATTAAGAATAATTAGAACTTGTTATATAACAATGAAACTAAAATATCTTCGTAGTAAGAAAAGTATATTGGTATTAATTAGTATAAGTTACAACTTTTTTTTAATACATTAAGCTTAATATATTTTAATAACAAAATACAAAATAGAAAAAAATATATAGAAGTATAAGAAAATACTAAATGTAAATAATAATCCGTAATAAAGTTTAAGTTAGACGTAAGAAAATTTATCATAAATATAAATATGTGATAAAAACCACATATCCGAAACAGCGTTTAATGTGGCATAGATAAGAAATTAAGGAGTAATTTAACATTTTCGGCATCTGATACTACCCTGGGGCAGGGCAGCTGAATGTGTACGGACTGTGGAATAGCAGAATAATCAGTGCTATAACATTGTAAAAATTTGTAAGAAGAAGATGAAAATGTATTGCTTCGTGAATCATCGGTATCGTTCGTACTATTTCCGTAGCTACTTGACTGTCTTTCCACAGGGCAGAATCAGATGTAGATAGCGAAAACGTTATAAAATTTTGAATTATGTCAACGACCGGTACAATCCGTCTGTTGCTATTTATTTTGTTCAATATGCACCTAAACGAAGTACACAAAAATGTAACATATTTGCATATTATGCATGTGGATGTTCTTGTACCGTTGGAAAATTATATACTTAGGTGTTTATATTACTATGCGACGTATCAATGTCACTAACATAATTTATTGTATTAAAAATGGGTTAAATATTAAAAATTCGGATATCTTTGAGTTACGACGTTTTGAAATCAGCTGTGAGTTAAATCAGCTGACAATGTGAAGTCAATGGCCTCAGCCAAAGAATATTCATATATATATAATATATGATATTACTAACACACTACAGCTGAAGAAACTATACAGCGGCGAAGATTTCTTCGGTTTTAAATTTTTTAAGTGAAATCGCTTTAGCCGTGTAGGGCACTTTTTTGTAGGGGAAAATCTGGGTTGGCTTCACTAACATGCTCATGACTGACTTGTTGAAAGTCCGTTCAAAATTATTATACCTCCGACTTGACCTTTATGCCGACGACATAATTAAGGATCTTAGTTTGTCATGTTTTTCTTTTATCGAGTAAGAATTTTGTATTCTTACTCGATAAAAGAAAAACTAAAAAAAATAAGATATCAGTAATTTCGAACACTAATGTCAGATACGAGTCAACAATGCAAAATCCAAGGACCTACGTAACTAGGTCCTTGGATTTTGCATTGTTGACCAATTGGTCTCGGGTTCGATCCTCAGTCAGACGAAATATCTTTATTATTTTTCTTTAATTTAAACATTTCATTTAAACAATATTCAAATTTTAATACTAGAAGTTCTTAGATTTCACATCTATCGGCAGTCCCTATAACTTCCAATATATTTTTTCTATTGTCTATAACTACAGTCTGTAAATCATGTACCTACCTACCCAAATTTTCTGTAATTGATTTTAGAAAAAGTTTTATTATAAAGTTTGTGGACATCTATCGTTATCATTTATACAAACTGAATAAATATTTATATCGTAACTCATGTTATTGTATATCCGTATTTTTCTATTCTAGTTGTTTGTGTGAAATGTTTATTGCACAATATAATATAACAAGTATATTATTGCCGTCTATATATTTCACGTCGAAAGAAAATTATCAAGTGTTAAAGAAATTGGATTGAGGTAGACTGAAGTCTAAATTTAAGGTTCGACTGAAATTGTAAAATTCAAAATTGTAGGTTAGGTTATAGTGTTTTGAAATTGGTAAGATCTGCTTATTTTTATTAGTGTTATAGTTTTCAAGTGTATTCTTTGTATATTTTTAAAACAATACACTGTTAGAGTTGCACGTAAACGTATATTTTCATGTAAGTAAGTATAATATATGAGATATGTATATTTTTTATGCGACAACCAATCAGCTAAAGTTTCTCATAATTAATATAACTTTTTATATAGTAGGTAGCTACTTTTAAATTAAAGCTACAATATAGCAAAATAAAGCTCAACTGTCAACCTCTTCCAAAACATTGTTCCTAACGATTGTTGCATGAAAAGTATACGAAAAAACTATTATTTAATTATGCTCATTAAGAGATTATTATCAATGCATGAAATAGGTGAAATTAAAATAAGAATATACGTAAATGTCCACTCGTAACTTCGAAAGCTATTTCTTTAATAGGTGTATTTCTTTAATAGGTGTATTTCTTTATATTATTGTTTAAAACTAATTTTATAATTGTTTTTTACTAACTTTATATTACTAAGAATTACTTTAAATCTTATGTACCTTTAAACTAAGTCTATCTGAAGGCCTGTCCTTAAAGTTCTAAGTAAACATTAAATGTAGAAGTAGGTATTATCGATGTAAAACTAAGTGTCTATTCAATTAAGATTTTAATATACCTGATGAATTTATAGTAGATACCTGATGTACTAAAACTAAGTTTTGAAAGCGTGCACAGCCAACTAGGTCCGTTAATATTTGAAGTTGAATTCTTAAGGTTCGTTGAAGTATAGGTGTAGCGCTGGTTGTGCATACAAAATTATTTTAATATTTAAAATCTTTTCCCTGTTGAGTCGGAACTATTTAAATTGAATCTGAGATCGCACACATTTTATGACATTTTAAAAGTCTTTATTCATACAATATGTTGGCTTAAGGAAGGCGAAAAAATAGAACCTACTGAATATTAAAGTTTTAAAGTATTATATCTTTACATATCCATAGCTTCGACGTTGTATATACTTCAATATTCAACAATTAATCGAACATCCGCGTCGTAGGTCTTGCTATTTAAAAATAGCAAGGCAGTTTTAACTTAAAAAGGTTTTGCTATTTTAAAACAGACTGATTCGTAGCAAATAGTTGCAATATTGAATTGTCATATTTTTTATTCAAAGAATTAAGTTTGAATACACGAAATATTTTATTATATTTTATTATGTACGTAATTAACAGAATATAATTTGATAACATTAAAAAATAACATGGAAAGCGGTTTAGCTGTACCTAAGTCCTACATTTACTTAAAGCTCATAAAGAGATTAGGGAATACTTGATTCTCGTTAGAATTAGTTTGGGGAAAAGTGTAAACACACGGTTTATTACAACAGTCTACATCAAAATTGCCTTTAACAAGAAATAGTGCTAGAATTATAGTTTTTCATTTGATTACCTAATGTCCAATTATAGCTTATTAAAGATTATAGGGGGTGGTTATGCCACACCTTAGAGCATCAAACCAATGGATGCTCTTAGTGCCACACACATTCATAAAAAAATATAACTTAATTGACAAAAAATGTGATTCCATATTCAGTGACTCTAATTAATTAGTATAAATAATTGATTTCAATCAAGAGGCACATAATGTTTTTTTGTATAACAGTGATATTAGACTGAACAGCAAGATGGTTAAAAGCTAATTATTTCGTCTATATTAATAGTAGTATTAAATAAAGCAATAATGTTGACCGAAATATAAACACAAACCTATTAAAATTTCATCCTTTGACAAAATCATTTTATAAAATTCGTTTGTATTTTTCATTGAATTAATTTTTCATTAGGGCGAATGTCTTCATTTAAATGTACAGAAACTTTTTAATATTTTTAAGAGATGGGCAAAATAAAAGAACTTTTCCCATAAAATAATCTCTTTTGGAAATAATTCAATCGAAAGTTTTAATGAAGAGTGTGCACTGTACCTACGCTTCTTTTTGGAGTCAACGCGGTTGAGTTATTCTATGATTTTTTAATTTACGAATGGAAATGTGAGGAATTTTATGACGTACGAATTTTCATACTTTCGTATTTATGGGCGAATATAAATAAAATCTGTTTTATCCATTCACAATAAAGTGAAAAGTGCATGCGAAAAGTAAAATAAATGAATGGTAAAATTAATTGAACAATTGCTAGTTGAAAAAAAGAGGCGTTTAAAATTAATTCGCATGATTCTGGACAATTTCTAACGTTTGTCCACCGCCACCGTCACCGCGACGTCACCGAGAAGGTAGGAGTAAGGTAGTAAGGAGATTATTTCAATTTTCAGGCCGAGATTAAGTTGACATGACGGTGATCGTTGGTCCATCGCGACGATCTCGATTGTTTATTCCAGGTTCATTCAGTTTGTTCTTACTGTGTGTGTTACATTAATATTAGATACCTACTGATTACGTGGCGACGCGATGGACAAACAGCGTCCCAATTGCAATTTCTCTAACGTCTATCAGTATTTATTATTCATCTAAATAATATGATAATTATTATATTATCATCGATTAACTAGTACAGGCGTTGGTGAAATTGACAGTTAAGAAAGGCGTACTTAATTCAATAATAATTATAATTAATTGTCAAAAACAGAACATTTTATTTCATTTAAAGAAATTACCTTAACCATTTACTGAAAATATAAAATCTGGTTTATTCGACTACCAAAAAATTTTGGGTTTTGTCCATTAAAATTGTAGCCTATATGTCATAATATCAAATTCTATATTTTATTGATAGTTTCGATTTGACCAGAGAGGTCGAAATACACTATGAATATAAAGGAATCATTTTCCTAACAAATATCTGGAATATTTGCTTCAGGATCTAAATATTAAATTACTTGTAGCATTTTGTGTGAACTATGAAAGTTTGATTGAAATTAAGATGTAAAGTTTATGCAAATAGTTTGTGCTTAAATTATTAATAGGTATAATGGTTAGATCTTTGAATAAATTAAACATTAAATTATATTAGTTTTTCTAAATGGTTGGAAAACAAAATAAAAATCCTGAAAATAAAGTTCCGAACTCAACGCTAAACCGATCGTGAAAAATGACATTATTTTATTGAAAATTAATATTTATGATGTACTATTTTATTTTTTCAATTGTTATAAACAGTGTACTGTAAAAATATGCTTCTAAAATGTCTTAGAGACTCAAAACCGTCGGAAGTTTTGTCGCGAAGATATTGACAAAAATGTAAAAAGATAATTATGTGTACACATAATATTACTATTAACCGGATTAAATTTAATAATGTTTATGATTTGATAGAGTTTATTTTATACTGTCGACACGATCGATTTAGACTTCGTAGTTGTATGTGTATGGATGTAATCCTTAAAAATAATAAATACTCTTTGGAAAACGTTTTTTTTTTTTTTATTTTCACCACCTTTCGCCACTGCGAGAGTGCCAAACAACATAAATCATACAAAAATGCACTAGCATGTTTTCCTAATGTTAGTAATCACTTACCATCAGGTAACCTTTCGTTTGACCACATTCAACCAATAAATGGAGGTTATTGCAACGATAGTATTGTTTATAAAGTCTATATCTTTTTTGGAGCTTCTATTAAAGGTTTTATATAATTCAAATTAAAAAATAATAAATTTATTAATATACTCAGATAATAGCTCCCCACACCGATTTCGCTGACGATGATCGGTTTCATTGAAATCAGGCCAACTACGCAGGAGTTATTTTATAGTACCCAAGTGTGTGTGGAGTACACAAGAACACTCTCTCTTCCTTTCCTCGCATAGCCCAGTGCATTACATACACTTCCGACGCATGGATTATCATTCTTGTCAGACAATCTGGTGATCAGCCTGCATGGTCCTAACCAAACTTTGAAACAACATTTTTATTGTTCCAACGCGGGAATCGAACCCACGACCTCCGAGTCGAGAGCCAAGCTCTAGACCACGGAGACTGTTAGATAGGTACATCCGTTTGTTTCAAGTTATAATTGAAAAGCATTTTTTTTAATAACTTATTTAACATATTTATTTTTACTTTCATTTTACTGAATTAAAACGAATCGTTTTATCTTATCATAAACTTCGATATCATTAACTGATTTTAGGAGTTCGGACCAATCAAAATGGGATTGATGTTGGTTTGACGTTTATGAGAATATTATTCATTTCGCAGTACATTTTGCAGTTTCAACATATTTGGATTGGATCGTACCTGTATTATTGCAGGATTTATTTAGCAGAATAGACCTTCTGCTTAAATGATTTATTTGTAAGTAACTCAACACTCAGCTCCTTATCTGACTTATACAAAGGGCTGACATTAATGCTTTTAGGAAACGTGGTGATTTCGAAATTATTTTGATTATGAATAAAGCTTTCGTACAAAGTTTGTTGGTTTAATTTTATGGCTGACAAACTTTTAAAATAGGTGTTAATTTGGCAAGTATTATCATTCATTTAATGTACTGAGATCCTAAGCCCGCATGACTATTCTGTCGTACTTAACGCACCCTTATAGTTTCGCTCTGTCCTTCCGTCTGTTTGTCTGTCTGTCTGTCCGCGCTTTCAACTCTGAAGCTGAATTTCGTTCCAATTACAGATAATTGGAACGAAAGTTCCTTATGGGGCTTTGCGAATGCCCTAGTCGGCAAAAAACGTCCGTAACGTTTTTTAAATTTGCAGTTCTTTTAACATTCGATATGTATCTAGTGGCTAGGATACCTGGATTTTATTGATTCCTTTCCAAATGTTTTTTTTAGTAAAGAAATTAATTAACTACGTATGAGATGGCAAAAGTGCATAGATAGCATTGGTATATTACTTTGATGACATAAATATAATATTATGTAAAAAATATCGACTTTATGTTCCTCCTTTACAAAATGCCAATTTCATATTATGTAATGACCTAATATTATTATAGACGAGGCACGTTGAGGGAAAAACCGTACCCACTTAAATCCCTCCACTTAGTAGTTTTTGGGATAATTATATGGTGAAACCAAGATGGCTGTCATTTGAACAAAAATGAACAAAATTTCTATCAAATGTACGTCATAGCCTATCTTTAGTTTTCAAATCTTTGGTTACAATAATATAATTATTAATGTTATGTTGCCTAATTTTTATTCTGTTTTTTGGTTGAGTAATTCTTTTAGGAATAATAAAGAATTAAAGATACCATTAACTACGTATCATTTAGGACGGATCTTAATTTTATATACCATCTGAAATCAAGCCGGGAAGATCAGAGTAAATGGTGAAAGTTGAACGCAATTTGAGCAAAAACGATCAATCTTCGCATTGTCCTGTAACGATTCAGGCGAATAGCTGTTGAAACCTATATATCTCTACATCTTTTGTACTATTGGATATATAGATACATGCATTACATACATGATTCGACTTAAGAGATAAAGGTACAACTGTAAACAATAATGTCAATTTTATACAATACAGGCGTTGTCCTGTCTTAAATATATTAGGTATATAATGTATATATCTTTTTATACATTACATATTATATAGGTACAGTTTCTACACCAACAACTTATACTTACCACCTATGTCCTATTCTTACTACATACACCTACAAACTAAATGAATATAATGTTATGATATTATACCCCCTAAAATATAATATTATATAAATATATTAAATAATAGATTTAAAGTAATATACATAGGGGAAGCCGGCTTGTATGCACGCCTTGCCTGTGGACTACATAATATACATTTTACATAGAAACATACAAAGACTACTAAAATCATTACCTACCCTTCATAAAAAGGTG
This sequence comes from Glaucopsyche alexis, assembly GCA_905404095.1. Classification (NCBI taxonomy): domain Eukaryota; kingdom Metazoa; phylum Arthropoda; class Insecta; order Lepidoptera; family Lycaenidae; genus Glaucopsyche; species Glaucopsyche alexis. Next base: position 6,552,877 of record FR990042.1, read on the forward strand.
GATGCTCCACTGGTAAGGTCAAAGCCCTAAGGGTCAGCTCACATCGAAACGAGACGATACGCAACACAGCGCTGTATTTTGAAAGTAGTGAATAAAAATTGAATTTTATTCCTTACAATAGTACACATTTTATTGTGTTATATCAAGCAGTGCAGTTTGACATTCAAACTCTTGCAATGAGGGTTTTTAAATTCGTGACATCTGACAGCTTTTTGACACGACAAAGACTGTTTTGCTACCGAGCGCGGCGCCGCCTGGTGACAGAAAAAGAATCCAAAATTCTTATTGACCGTTTTTGATACCACTTACGCCAACAGATGACGCTTTGTGTGCGTTGGGTTAAAAGTTAAAGTTATGTTAAATTAATGGTTACGTTAAGTAAAGTTAAATTAACTATGTAGCGCTGCGTCGCGAATCGTCTCGTTTCCGTTCCGTTCGTCTCGAAGTGACGCTTATATGAAAAGGATGAAGATTGCAACAAATGTTGAGACTGATAAAATACATCCAAAAAAGGGGTTGATGATGATGAATACGAAGATTATAATGTTAAACCAGCTCATCAGTTACCTAACTGTTGGCAGTCGACCAAAGCTTATATGATAGTGGGTGATAGCAAATGAAAATAGATTGAGGGAATTAATACAAATCTTCACACAATAGGAGTTAGCAATATATGGGGTTAAAAGTTTTGTCAGCTTTCGTTCTTCATATACTTTGATAGTGGATACCTTGGTGACTGAGGGATAGATAGATAGATTTATTTGCATAGAATGTAGGTAATACAATTAGATGATACAATGTTTTCGTAGCCTTATACATTCCACCTTACGGCATGCAATTTTTTTTACAATAATATAAATGAAAATTAGTATTGGTACAAAAAACAAAGATTAATGTACTTATTATAAAGTTCAATTAATGAGCTGAGCAATACGTAAAAATTTAACGAATTTACTGCAATATATAATATGTATCTATTATTCAATCTGGGTTATTATATGAATAGAACTTATTTCTTGATTTAGCTTTTCAACATATCATTACTTAAATCTTCTTTTTATGATATAAAAAATTGAGCCAAAATTTTCTAACCGGGATTCGAGCTCGGAGACACCAATTTGCCAACGTCGCAAAAATTTTACAAACGCATACCAAACTTCCATTCGGACTGACTGGAGTCGAAATTATTCACATATCGTTGCACAGCGAAAGAAAGAACATAATATGACTTAAAAATGTGTGGTTTCCTAGGCATAAGAAGCTTCAAGCTAGCTCTTATCCTTTTAATATAGATATCGATTTTTCGCCCCCAAAACCCACCATGGAAATACTTAAAGCCGTTTCCGTGATTCCGCACATTACCTTATGGCTTATACACATACATATTTACAAGATTTACTCGTAAGTATAAAATATAACATTACTAGAATTTTTTTAGGTTTCGGAACCCTTACAGTTTGGTTCCGCCCGTCTTTGTCTTACCGTACAAATGATAAGTGACAGAAAGATGAAATTGCATGGATGTTTATTTACCACGTCGACAAAGTGTTAAAAGGGGTGAGTACCCTTAATAAAACTTTGTTTTAAGAGTATAGAGGGATTTTTTTTTCGCGTATCTCCCCATAGGGCCGTGGTTTATCATTAGATAGGTCCTTTAGATAATAGATCTAGTATTATGTTATGTATGTCACCGTAAAATTGCAAAAACCGTTAGATTGTTGCTAACTAGCGAGATTGTAAACTTAGCGACATATTTTAATCAAACAAATATATAATAATAATAAAAGGTCCTTTGAACTCATTGAGACGGCAGATTAGTTCCCTTTAGAACCATTAGAACCCTTCGTGTTCGTGTCCGACTCGCACTTGGCCGGTTTTTAAAATATCTCGTTGATTTGAGTTTGTGGATTGTTTTAAAAAAGATTCGAATAATTTTTAAAGTCCTTGATGCTTTAAAACACTACTTATTGTGTAGATTTGGAATACACTACTATATATAGGTACAGTCAAACTAATTTTTCTTTTTGTATTTTTTGTTTATTATCTACTACATATAAAGTTCAACAGAACGAGTTTATGTTCATATTTGAGTGGGTTTACGTTATTTATGGACAAAATCTACTTTTACGACCGCACTTTTTGTACCACCCTATAGGGTGGGCTCTGTTTTTACACAATCTATATAATATTATACGGGATGTATAAAAACAGAGGCCACGTCACGTAGTTACGTCGTTAAGGTCTTTATGCTAATACAACGACCACACGCTTTGGTACGCATCGATTTGCGATTTACTCCTCGTTTTATTTTATTAAGATAGGATCTCGGAAGATTAATCATGACGTCATAGTCATCATTATGTATTATATCTCCGTAAAATTGTAAAAACCTTTAGATTGTAAATTGTAATATAACTAGCAATATTGTAAAATAATGAAAGATTGCGAACCCGAACATTATGCTAACAATATAACGCATTATTAGGTCTACAGGCTTCTGTCTAGTCTGGGATCCATCGCAACATTATACGACTAACTATCACATAATTAACATGAAACAAAATTGTACCAATTGTAAATCTCTGTATTTAGTCAGTAATCAGTATGTAAAATTAATGTTGTACCGGATATATTTTGTAATGTTATGGTTCTAAACTAAATTATTATTATTTATTTGTTTGATTAAAACAGTGTTTTTCAACCTGCGGGTCGCGACCTCCTGGGGGCCGCGAAGCTTCTGTAGTCTTCTGGGTCGCCGGAGGTAGAGAGAACTTTAGTAAAAAACCAATGAAGATTAAAAATATTGATTTATTAAGTATTAAGACAATTTTAACAAAACGATATACTCATAAATCGATCATCGATCGAACATTATAGGCTCGTTGACATTTTGTAATCTCCCGATTTTAAAATTAATTTAAATTAGTTTTAATGCATAAAATTGATTGTAAATTATTAGAAGCTGAATAATTATAGTGTTAAATTATTGTAAAACTAAGCAGTGTTCGGCAAAACTAGTTTATTTGTGATTTATAAGCAAGTGAAAATCTGTACTGCAAAGTGACAAGTAACGACTGGGCGAATTTAAATTGGAGCTGCACTTATTCTTGACTGCCTGCTAAATCCCGGGGAGTATTGTGTTTATTTACAGTTATTAAAGTAGTCACCATCGGCTAAATAACACCAACAACATCTCCACAACACATTGCTCACCCTGTGAGCCACGTCCAATTCTCACAATTTGGCAAAGTCAATTTCTCTCTTTGCTTGACATACAGTGGAAGTGAAGTTGAGAATATAACAACAAGCCCAGACACACACTTACCGTGTCACACTATACATTCATCACACTTGTACAAAAGCATCCTCAAATTTTAGTTATTAAAATATTATTAGTGTCACTATAAAGTTATATGCAGGTATAAGTGTTTATTACTTCATTCTGTCTATACTGTCTTATTTCTCTACTCTGTTCTAGTAACTGTTTATTTATATCTAACTTAAATCACTCACATTTTCTATAACCACTCGTCATTTTGCTATTCTTTTCCCACTATAACCGTAACAGTGAACATACAAATTTGAGGCTGACTTATACTACAAAAGCAGATTGGTGACTACTGATATTTTGTTAGTATAACTGTTATAGTCTTTATTTTGTATTATTTTCAGCACTCAGGAATAAATAGTAAAATGATGACCCGTTCAGCACTGGCTCGCCATACGGAGGAAAAGCTTCGGTTGGCACTCCAGGAGTTGCAGACATATAAAAACCAATGCCAAACACTGCTAAGTGAAAGGGATGATAATGAAAAAGAAATGCTCACTGTATTAAGAAATAATTCAGATTTAAAGTTAGAATTAAGTAAAATAAACCAGGAAATTGAATGTATACATGAACAAAATGTAGAACTTCAAAGGATTGTTGACGGCTTTGATCAGTGTAGTGTATGAGTATGAAGAGTGTTTGAAGAACTCAGCGTCACTTAAAATCAAATTAAGAGAAGCCGAAGAACACATCTCAAAACTGGAAAAACAATTAGATATGCAAAACTACACCCAAACACACAACCTCTTTGACAAAATTATAGGAAATTATTCAGTTTCTAAAACCCAGGAAAATAATAACATTACAACGATTGACTTGACAAATGAGGACACTATGCTATCATGTTATTTAAATAGCAGGAAAAAGTTAAAGAAATATATCAAAGTGAAGAAATGTATTAAAAAATGCCAGGACATTTCCTGTAAACAATAAAAAATAAAAAATGTGTTAGTAAGTTGTCAAAAATAGTAAAAAACAAAATGTTGTTAAATAATAAATTTTTAATTTGTAGTAAGGAACTTGAACAACTTAAACTAACTTATGAGGCCGATGTATGCAGCCTTCAAACAGAAATTTCACAATTATTTGAATCTTTAGATAATATAACCAAAAAATATGAATTATCCCGAATAGAAATTCAGGAGCATATATTATCAGCAATGAATGACTTGCTTGAGGTAATTCATTACAACGAGGAGCGCGTGAATTCTTTATTGGGAGTCAACGGCTCGCTCGACCAAGGATGTCATTTCCCAATTAAAAATAACCTAGATATAGGCTCCTATCAGAAAGCTCATACTGAATGCCAATCATGTATAAGTTTATTTACTGATGAGATAGGTAGGGACCTGGGTAAACACTTAAACAGATTGTGTCAGGGACAATTAGTCACAAATACTTGTATGCCCGGAGCAACATATGAAGATATAATTAGAAGGGCTTTATCTGTAACTCATTGTCCTAATTCAACTGTTATCATATTGGCAGGGAGAAGGGGAAAGGTAAACAAAAAAAAAATTACAGAACATTTAGACTTATTATTAAATATTAAGAATATCAAAAAAATTATACTGTTTACTTTTCCCTACATTAAAGAGTTGCCACATGCCGGGAAAAAAGAAAATGAAATTAGATATAGTATAAACAGCCTTTTGTACAGCGCTGTAAATAATAATTGCCTAGTTGTAAGTAATACCCAACAACAAAAGTGTTATATTGTTGATATTAATAATTTTAAATTTAGTAATTTAACTATAGATAAGTATAACTTACCTTAATTTTGTAAGAGACATATAGCTAAGACGCTATCAAATTTTATATATTTATTACAAGCCAAAAATTTGGCTATAACAACTTCTGCTTCTTTTGAGCAGAGAATTAGTATTAGTAACGATTTGGAACATGTTTCAAGTAATTATTTAAATTAGATTGTAAGACAATAGAGGATGTCTCTTGCAAGAAGTTAGTTAATAATTTACAAAATCCTACCAATAAAGTTACCAATAAAGTTAATAATGAGAATTTATGTGATAATAAGAAGGAAAATGTAATTAACCTGGTACATCAAAATTTACAAGGAATGGTAAGTAAAGAACTTGAAGTTGAGTTGTTTCTAAAGCAATTAAATATCGACATTCTATGTGTTTCAGAACATTGGTTTAGAAAACATGAACTCGCTTTCAATTTCAATGACCACCAGGTTGCAAGTTCGTTTAGTAGAGAAAAAGCCATTAGAGGAGGCTCTTTGATATTAATTAGAAAGACCTTAAAATTTAAGGAACGTAAAGATATTGTGAGCCTCTCTACTGAACGAATTACTGAGATAGCTTGTATAGAGTTGAGCCATCTTATTATTGTAAGCGTATACAGGCCTCCATCTGGTACGATTCATTTGAACAAATTATGGAACAAATACTAACAAAAATATGTGCATCTAACAAAAAAGTTATTTTAAGTGGTGATTTTAACATTAATTTATTAGATTCAAACTCCACCACTGTTAGATTCACATCATTGTTAAAATCGTATAATCTTTTAACTTATTTAATGAACCTACAAGAGTAAGTGATACAACTGCTACCTGCATTTTTACTAATATTACTCCTTATAAAAAAGAAATAATTAATATGCTTAGCTCTGATCACTGTGGACAGCTGGCTTCATTTAATATTAATTGTGATAATAATCCGAAAGAAAAAATTGCGTTTATTCCTATAAATAAAAAACGTATAGAAAAATTTAGAAGTAAATTAGCTGAAAATATTCTGGGATGAGTCCAGCAGTTCAGATGAAGCTTTTAATAATTTATTTACGTTAATAAGAAAGCCATTTAATTCAGTATTTACTTCTAAAACTGTCAGACCCAACAGTAATAAAATAAATTTTAATGACTGGGCAACTGCGGGAATTAAAAAAAGTAGGCAAAGACTATATGAATTATATAACGAAAAATCGATAAATAACACTGAGAGATTTAAAACATATATAAAAAATTATTCTAAAATTTTTAGAAATTTATGTAAAGTAGCAAAAGCTCTTAATATTAAAGATAGAATCAGAAATTCTAACAACAGAAAAACCACTTGGAAAATAATTGCTAGTGAGACTGGAAAAGTCGCCTGTCGTAGCTCTGACTTCGAAATTTGTGTTAATAATAAGAAGATTACTTCAGACTTTGAAGTTGCGACAGTCTTTGAAAAGTATTTTGCTGACATTCCGGTCTCAACTACAAAATGCCTAAATTCTTCGCCTGCAGCTGCTGAAAAGATACTTAGAGATAACGTCAAGGAATGTAATGTCAATTTTAAATTTAGAGAAATTGATTCCAAAGATATAATTAATACATTTAAATTGTTAAATATCAAAAATACTGCCGATCTCTGGGGTATGTCTACCAGAATTATCAAATCAATAATTGACATTGTAGCTCCTTACCTTTTTTTTTTTTTTTTTATATAAAATAAGGGGGCAAACGAGCAAACGGGTCACCTGATGGAAAGCAACTACCGTCGCCCATGGACACTCGCAACATCAGAAGAGCTGCAGGTGCGTTGCCGGCCTTTTAAGAGGGAATACGCTCTCTTCTTGAAGGTTTGTAGGTCGTATAGGTCCGGAAATACTGCTGGTGACAGTTCGTTCCAGAGTTTTACAGTGCGCGGCAAAAAGTTACGCGAGAAACGCACGGTGGAAGACTGCCACTCATCAAGGTGATGAGGATGGAATATTTTTCGCGTGGGACGATGGCGAAAAGTTGCAGGTGGTATGATTCCGAACAATTCCTCAGAGCACTCCCCGTGATACAACCGATAGAGGATGCAGAGCGAAGCCACATCTCGGCGTAATTCCAAGGGGTCCAAGCTGTTTGAAACACAATGACAGTCAACAATTCGAGCGGCCCTTCGTTGGATACGATCCAGAGGGATCAGTTGGTATTTTGGTGCTCCTGCCCAGAGATGAGAACAATATTCCATATGAGGCCGAACCTGCGCCTTGTAGAGTTGTAGGCGTTGATCCGGACCGAAGTACTCTCTCGCTCTGTTGAGAACACCAAGCTTCTTCGAGGCTAACTTGGCCTTACCCTCTAGATGATAACGGAATTGGACTTCGCTCGATATGCTAACGCCAAGTATTTCAATGCTAGGGGAGATGGTTAAAGATGTGCCCTCAAAACGAGGATGTACGACCATAGGTGACTTTTTAGCGGTGAACGCGCAGACTTGTGTCTTGGCGGGGTTAAATTGGACTAAGTTACGTCTACCCCATTCAGAGACTTTCTCCAATGAATTTTCTATTTTAAACACAAGTTCGTTTCGACTCTCGATGACATTTAGCCGAGAAATATTAGGGGAGCCGGTATATACAGCATCACCCGTACTATCATCCGCATAGCAATGAATGCCGTTGGTCTGTAACATGTCATTGATATGCAGTATGAATAGGGCGATAGCACACAGCCCTGAGGGACACCAGCATCAACTGACTGAGTTTCCGAGCATTCGCCGTCAACTACGACCTTTATGCTTCTGTCTGCTAAGAAACTTGTGACCCACTTGCATAATTTCTCGGGCAGCCCGTATGATGGAAGCTTTGAAATCAGCGCTTTATGCCAAACCCGATCAAAGGCCTTCGCAATGTCCAAACTAACAGCCAATGCTTCTCCCTTCGACTCAATTGCCTGAGCCCAACGATGAGTTAGGTACGCCAAGAGATCACCAGCCGAGCGACCCTTACGGAACCCGTATTGTTTGTCGCTTAGTAATCCCTGGCCGTCCAAGTATCGAAGAAGCTGGCCATTGATAATGGATTCCATTATCTTTGAGAAGAGAGAGGTTATGGCGATTGGTCTATAGTTGGAGGGATTTGAGCGATCACCTTTTTTGGGGATCGGGTGCACCAAGGCTGTCTTCCAAGAAGCCGGGACGATGCCAGAGGAATAGGAGAGCCGAAAAAGGCGCGTCAAGACCGGAGCCAACTCTGGAGCACACTTTCTCAACACAATAGGAGGGATTCCGTCAGGCCCACTCGACTTTTGGATATCAAGGGAACGGAGGGCTTTTCGCACTGAGCGCTGATGAAACCGAATATCCGACATGAAGCTCGTGCATCGCAGTATGGTCGGCGGTTTCTGCCCCCCGTCATCTAGGGACGTCGAGTTAGACGCAAAGAGCTTGCCCAGAAGATCGGCTTTGTCTTTTGCGTCCTGGGCTAACGATCCATTTCCTACGTGTAGGATAGGAGATCCATTACCTAGCCATAATATTTAACAATTGTATAAAAAGTGGTGTTTTTCCTGACTTAATGAAGCACAGTAAGGTTATGCCTCTTTTCAAGGCTGGAAATAAGTCTGACCCAGCAAATTATAGACCGATATCGATACTACCGACATTTAGTAAAATATTTGAAAAAATTATTCTAGTTCAATTAACAGTACACTTTAATACAAATAATTTATTGCATACTACACAATTCGGTTTTACTAAAGGTCGGTCTACTACAGATGCAGGCATCAAGCTTCTCTGTAGTATATTCGAGGCTTGGGAGGAGGCGCAGGATGCATTAGGAGTTTTTTTGCGACCTTTCCAAAGCATTTGATTGTGTAGACCATGCTACACTAGACAGAAAACTACACCACTATGGCATAAGGGACTCAGCTCTTAATCTTTTGAGTTCTTATCTTTACAATAGGATTTACATATCAAAGGGTAGAGATTAATAGTAAAAGGTCTACTGGGACTAAAATAGAATTAGGTGTCCCACAGGGATCTATTTTAGGTCCATTTCTTTTTCTCATCTACATAAATGACTTGCCTTATCTAGTTCAAGATAGGCATGAGATAGTACTTTTTGCTGATGACACTTCACTTATATTTAAAGTGAAGCGACAACAATTAAATTACGACGAGGTAAACAGTGCTCTCTCAAGTATAGTAAACTGGTTTAGTGTTAATAATTTACTTTTAAATGCAAATAAAACAAAATGTTTAAAATTTAGCTTGCCAAATGTTAGGCAAGTACAAACCAATTTACTACTCAATGATGAGAGAATGAACATGGTAGACTCCACTGTATTCCTAGGTATTACACTAGATTGTAAATTACTGTGGGGTCCTCATATTGCTAACTTAGCGAATAGACTCAGTTCTGCAGCATATGCAGTCAGAAAAATTAGAGAAATGTCAGATGAAGAAACGGCGCGCCTGGTCTATTTCAGCTATTTTCATAGTAGAATGTCTTATGGCATACTTTTATGGGGAAATTCTGCCGACATAAATTCAATATTTGTGCTGCAGAAGCGAGCTATTCGTGCTATTTATAAAATGTCCCCTATTGATCTCTGAGAGAAAAGTTTAAAGAAATAGGCATACTGACAGTCGCCTCTCAGTATATTTTGGATAATTTGTTATACGTTAAAAAAAACTTAAGCAATTTCAAGAAGAAAAGTGATAGTCATTGTATAAACACTAGAAATAAGAATAAGCTAGATGTACCAGTGATAAGACTTAGTAAAATAAGTAAATCTTTTAAGGGCCAATGTATACGCCTATTTTTTATTTTTATTTTTTTATATCTATGGACGCTTCACACCACGTCAATCTGGCCCCGTGCTAAGTATCCGAAGAACTTGTGTTACGGGTACCAGACAACGGAAATATATTTAATACTTTTATACTATACACATATTTAAGATTTTTATTATATTATACACATATTTAATACACATCCATGACCCAGGAACACAGAAAAACTTTTTGTTCCTTCGGCGGGATTTGAACCCGCGACCCCCGGCGTGAGCACCAACACGCTCAACCAACTGAGCCACAGAGGTCGTCAAACGCCTATACAATAGGATCCCAGAAAACGTTCAAAACCTTTCTATCAATAAATTAAAAAAAGTAGTCAAAAAACGTTTGTGTGCTAAAGCTTATTATAAAGTAAATGATTTTGTTAACGATTGCACACCTTGGGAATAAGATGCAACCCTGCAAGGCTGTCTCTATGTACTTGTGTACTGACTTTTGTTTTATTTAACATAGATTTAAGTTTACAATGTAAAATATATATATTTCTTTTAAAAGAACAATTTTCCATCTTTTTGCTAAAAGATGGGCCCGTGCGAGTTTCTTACGCCGGTTCTTCTCGGCGGGTTAGGGTTGAACCGGTGGTAGCCTTTTTTTGTTGACTTTCCGAAAATAGCTTTTTAAGTTTTATTTGGAAATAAAAAATTTTCATTTTCATTTTCAATCGATGGTCAGCGGGTCGCAAAATATTTTTTTCGCGTCGCGGGGGTCGCGTCATGAAAAATAATAATATCTATTGACGCTTCTCACCACGTCAATCTGATCCCGTGGTAAGTTCTCGAAGAACTTGTGTTACGGGTACCAGACAACAATATTTAATACTTTTATACTATACACATATTTAAGATTTTTATTATATCATACACATATTTAATACACATCCATGACCCAGGAACACAGAAAAACTTTTTGTTCCTTCGGCGGGATTTGAACCCGCGACCCCCGGCTTGAGCACCAACACGCTCAACCAACTGAGCCACAGAGGTCGTCAAATGTCAAAAAAAGGTTGAAAAATACTGGATTAAAATATTATGTCGCTAAGTTTACAATCTCGCTAGTTAATTACAATATATCTAACGGTTTTTGCAATTTTACGGTGACATATACGTGACATAATATTAGATCTACATTATTATATAAAAGAGAGTCGTGTTAGTTACACTATATTTTAAAGCTCAAGAACGGCTAAACCGATTTGGATGAAAATAATCAAAAGTTATATTATACTTCTACGTAAAATATAAAATAGATTTTGTTGCCTGTGCTATTTTTAAAGAATTGAAAATACTGACGCCTCATTCATTAAAATCGGATCAGTAGTTAAGACGCTACGGTGGAATAATAATATAATAATAAGGTGGAAGCATACATATACACATTACACAGGTAGACTGCCAAAATCATTACCCATCCTTTTGGCTTCGCCGTAGTAGGGTAATTAACAAAAAGGTTGGTAAAAGCAATGAATTGTTGATTCAGTATAGCTATGTTACTGTAAAATTTACTGAATAAAAGCAGTTACTGAATAAACAAAATACCACTGGACAATGATTGCGTATTTTGTGGTTTATGTCAGTTTACCGCAGCGCAATCAATTAATACCCAAAGATGTTAAGCCGGCAATGACATTATTGTTGAAAATAGAATAATTATTGTTGTTTTCGTTAATTAAAGTGTTTTAGATTAACAAACAATTTACTTACATATTAATACAATGTAATACAGATTGTATTTTGTTTTTTATTTATTTTTCTTTCAGAAGACTGAGAAGTTCATGGTTCATGCAGTCATTGGTTCAATCAATCATGTTTTATTTATATTTATGCACATCATTTTTTTATTAAGCACATCAAATGTTTAGCAATTTGATTGTCCTCATAACTTGGTGGTATAATACATGATGTCGAGTATTTTAGCACGTTTTACCGTCGGGAAATAACGTGGACAATTTTACTTTTGCAGAAGTGTGTTAACGTACCTACTAAAATTCATTGCGATTGTAGGTAAGTACACAAGTACTTACCTACAATCGCAATGAATTTTTACACAAGTAATTCTGCGGAATTTTAGGGTCAATTCAGAGTTGAAGCAGAATCATCTGGGGGCACGGTAGTGCCCCCATGCCAAGACGTCAAGCGAAGCGCAAGGGCACTACCAAACCACCTTTTCTCGAAGCGTTCTCGGTGGCGCTTTAACATCTAGTAATAAAACATAGCATAGCTTATAAACAATAATCAATTATAAATGGGCATTCAAGTAGTACTTACTGCTACCGACAGATGTCAGTGCTTCGACTCCTAACGGTGCAGTTCTTTATTACATAAGTCATAAGACATCATAGAACGTGAGTAAAAATTTTTACCCTGAAAGAATAGTACGGAAGAAGAAAAAAATATAAAAGTAATAACCTAACCAAAAGCATGTCAGGACATGTCTAAGGAGGGTTCCGTAACTATAAACGCGTAATAGCCAATAGGTATTTAATAATAATAATAATAATAATATAATAATATCTATGGACGATTCACACCACGTCAATCTGATCCAGTGACTTGTAAACCACTTTGGATGCCAGTTACTCCAAATTGTTGAGTTTGTAAAAAAGTAATGTATGAAACCTTGCCTTTATTTTAAAAGACCTATTCAACGATACCCCTCACATTAATGGCTTACAATGAAAAAATATTTTTCATCCCCACTTCACATGTATGAAGCCCCTGAAATATAAAATAAGTATTTTATGACATTACATATTACATAACTGTTCCAAATTTCATCAATTTATATTCATAACTAGCTGTTGCCCGCGGTTCCGCTCGCGTTAATACCGTATCCCACTTTTTCAGAATAAAAAATTGCCTATGTTCTAATCCAGAGCCTAAACTACTACCGTATAGTGCGATTCAAATGAGAATAGGATCGAGTCGGCGCCATATTGTGACGTCATAGCTGTCAATTTTACCCAATTGGGTACCTAATTAGGTAGGGTGGGCAAAAAAGTTTTATTCTTTCAATATAATAATTTATTTACAAAATTGAGTGAAAAAATGTAATCTGAATCTAGCTCTTCAATTTCGCTCATCTCTGTATTACTGTCCGAGTAGTCATCGTCGTCTATGTAACACAGCGCCTCGTTTACTCATTTTCGAGCAAAATGAGTATGACAATAACAAAAACAGTATAATTTTGGCAAGTTGCCTTGCACCAACAATGAAAAACAAAATGTTAATTTATGATTTTAAAAACGAATTATGAATATGTATTATTATAATTAAATGATTATTTAAATTCGATGTAAGACTATTATTCCTCTTCTTTTATTTATTGCAATCGCGGTTGCAAAGGTTTTGCACCATTCTGCTAGTGTCGAGTATTTATAGAATTATTTCGACTATTATTATTGGCAAATAAGTTTTTCTGCTAACCATACTTTTCAAGTGACATTTGACAGATTCATTCGTCATTGACGTTCCTATTCTCATTTGAATCGCATTATATCAAATTTCATCGAAATCCGTTCAGTAGTTTTTCGTGAAAGAGTTACAAACATCCATCCATTCTCACAAACATTCACATTTGTAATATTAGTAGGATAACAGAAGCTGAAACAACGGACAGACAGACAGACGGAGACGGACGGACGGACACAGTAAATTTATAAGGTTTCCTCGAGTATTACGAAACCCTTTTTACATAGAATAATAAAAAAAATAGAATTAAAAAAAAATCGTCTGACTGGGATTCGAACCCGCTATCATCAGTTTGCTATTAACGCAAAGTCTATCGCTTAGTAGCTGAAATACTGAAAGCCGTTTCCGAGAATCTCAATTCATATTTACAAGATTTGCTTGTTTGAAGTACTAAGTTTCAGATAATGAAAATTTGTATTGTAACTTGTATTACGTACGTTGCAATATATTAAAGTTATATCCTAACCGAGAGCATGTCAGGACATGTCTAAGGAGGGTTCCGTAACTATAAACGCGTAATATCCTTTTTTTTTAATTACTCCAAAAGTAACTGTCCGATTTGGTTCACAATAATTTTCCTAGAGAGTTTTTAGCAAGTTTCTATCTCATATAGTTTAAAAATGCTAGGGGGGGGGGGGCAACTTACAAACTACTTTGGTGGCCGATTACTCGAAAATGGTCAACTTTATAAAAAAGTAACGTATGAAACCTTGCCTTTATTTTAAAAGACCTATTTTACGATACCCTACACGATGGGGTAGAGTGAAAAAATAATTTTCATCCCCACTTGTATGTATGGAGAGCCACCCTTAAAATATAAAATTATTATTTTTTTATAATTCCAAAACCGTGATCTATACACAGTCTATAACTGCACCAAATTTCATTAATGTATATTTATAATTACAGGAGCTAGAGGCGCGGACAGACAGACAGATGGACAGAGCGAAACTATAAGGGTTCCTTAAGTACTACGGAACCCTAAAAAAGGCAAAGAGAGAGTGGGTAGAAAAAAAGCGTATCTGTTGTGAAAGAAAAAGAAAACAAAAAAAAAGAAAAAGAAAATAACAATTCTGTTATAACATTAACTTACAAAAAGAAGTGAAATCCCACCAAAAACATTTTCATGTAAAAAAATTATGCCAAGACGATACCATATGACTAACACTGTCAAAAAGTTATGAAATCTCATGTAAAACCAAGCTTCTTACCCTACATGCCTTAACTCTGCAAGCGTAACTTCACAAACTCTACACCTTAGTCATTTTATGTGGCTTGGCCATTTCGTTATTATAAGAGAGTATAATAGAAAAACAGTCGATTATAAATTTTTCTCCTTACGGCCAAGTGAATGTAGCGAAATGGCCAGGCCACATAAAATGACTAAGGTGTAGAGTTTGTGAAGTTACGCTTGCAGAGTTAAGGCGTGTAGGGTAAGAAGCTTGGTTTTACATGAGATTTCATAACTTTTTGAACGTGTTAGTCATATGGTATCGTCTTGGTATAATTTTTTTACATGAAAATGTTTTTGGTGGGATTCTTATTACAACATACGTAAGATATAGTAGTACATATTTTATGAAAAATAAAAGACGCGCATATTCGCGGGTCTGTGCACGAAGAACGCTTCTTTTTTTAACCTCCGATGAAAACAGAGGGGTGTTATAAGTTTGATGTGTCCGTCTCTCTACCTCTTTCTCTCTCTGTGTAAGTATGTGTGTGTGTGTGTGTATCCGTGGCATCGTAGCGCGAAAACGGATCAACCGATTTTGATATAGTTTTTTTTGTTTGAAAGTTGACATGTTCGAGAGTGTTCTTACCTATGATTCGTCATTATCAGTTCGCTCACTTATGTCTTATCTTATCACGTATGGGTAACCTCAATGTTTTAATTTCCTTTTTATCTCAGATGAAACATTATGTGCCTATGCTGTGAATATAAATGTGAATTTATTATAATTATGCTATAGTTTAACGTTTTCGGAATTTGAATCTGCGCTAATATGAATTTACCTTTATTGAGACTTTAGCTTTTCCGAATGCTTTTACTTCCTATGTCGCCAATTATATTTTATTTTAATCAATCAAAGTTTTATCGTAAGTCGTTTAAAGCTGCTACATTTTAGCTGTGTTTTCCCATGATTGAGAGGTAGATCGTCCATCAAAACAGGCGGAGCGTGAGACGGTGCCAAATAAAAGTCTATATGGAATCAAATTCACACACTTAAAGTTTTTATTCTGATTTCACGAACTTTTAGTAACACAAGAAACATAAAATTAACAATAAAACTAGAGCCAAATAAAATACTAAAAATTAATACCTACTAATAAAAAGAAGACATCTATAAATAATCTATTTCTAAAAAAGTCTATAAATAGAAAAACTTCCCCAGGTCGTCCCCATCTGGCAGAGTACCTAGCAAACTGATAGCATTGCCTCGTTGGATAGCAATGGCTATCCGTTGTGCCAGGTAGTTCCCGGCTCTGGGGTCTCGGGTGGCTTCAGTAAGCTTTTTGGAGATTTCTTTAAAAAGCTTATGTGCGCCCGGACCCTATGCGCCTAGGGTTTCCACCCCAAACGGTTCAAATATAAGGTCTCCGCTAAGTTTCTCATATTTGCGCCGTTTGAGGTTCTCTGCTTGGTTTGCAGCCGCGCCCGCACAGTTCGAAGTGCCCTGGACATGGGACGGAGCAAGAGTATCGACACAAGTAGCATCCCATACAAGAGCCCGTCCCACACTCCAAGGAACCAGGGTCATTCCATCAGGTCTCTTGCCATCGTCGCGCGCCAGACCGGAGGGCTCCAGTATAGCTGGCACACCGGCGGTGACAAGAGCCCGACGAATGAGGTCATTCAGACTGTGATGCCGGGAAATGCGTCCAGCGCTTCGTGAGCAGCACAGCCCGTGGTGACCGTGACTGTCTACGTTCGCGCCGCAAACACACTGATGAGGGACGACATGGGGGGCACCAAGACGCAGGGCAGTAGCTAGCCGAAATGTATTACGGCCCAGAAATGTACCAGTATTGGCTGACGGTAGTGCCTGCAGCCAAACGCCCGACTCCCACTTCTCCACAGCCAAAAGACGAGCCCGCTCTACAGGACTGGAAGACGTGTTAAAAAGTCTATTCCGTACCAGTCTACAGATGGGCTCGTCCCAAAGCCTTTGGGAAAATGTGTTCTCGGGCACATTGCTGCCGGCACTAGCAATGTCCCAGGCGTCCTTGGCCTCGTCCGCAAAAGGGATTACTAACGGACAGGATGAGCGCTCTAAAATTTTAAAAATTACTGCGTGGTTTGCGTGGACCGAGGACAAGAACGCTGGTAAGGCTACGTCAGACGTTTGTCGAATGCCCAGGCCACCGAATCTTGTTGGAAGCGTTGCTTGAGTCCATGAGCGGTGGTTAAATTTTATAAAGAAAGCGTATGTTTTATGGTGTCGTCTAAACGTTTGAGAAGTTGGGGGAACTTCCAAAGTTGGCAACACCGCAAGACATAAGTAAATTTTGGAACAAATAAGCAATATCGGATTAAGGTAAAAGCCATGTGACAGTTAATTTGGAGAAGTCGGTCTAAAGTTTCAGTAAAATTTTGTAATTTATTGTTTATAAAATCCGGAAGGGAATCGTCTAGAATAGGGGAACCTAAGAGAAGAAGTGAACCCTTTTCAATAACTGATAATTGTGGAGCTACTTCTTTGAACCTGGATATAACGGTTTCTCTGTCCTCACAATTATCAGGGACAAAAAGTTCACATTTTCCAAAGTTTAATTCTAGGCCGATACTACTACTTTGATTCATACTAGATTTTATTTTGCGGAATTTACGGTGTACGACCATTTTTCATGTACAAGTGTACACGTTGAACAAGTTAAGTTGATTTTTTTTTATTTTTGAGTTCAACAGGAAGATGTAGTTCTTAAATAATTTTATAAATGAATAATGAATAACATCAATAAGATGTGAAAAATCATTTTACATTATTTAAAAATACTCAATAATATCCAAAATATAAAAGTTGGTATTTCTATTTCACAATCTAGTTAAATGTTACTACTTATACTTATCTATAAAGCGATACGTATCTGATATAACTAAGTTAACATTTCCCTCCCACTCTATCTATGTATAACACTCGAGGAGCGGATCTTATATAAGTGTCTCGATTCTCGCAGTATGCTTACCGCCTGTAAAAAATAAGGGTTCCCTTATCTCTGTTCTCGTTTCATCCGGATCAATAGGCTTTTGCCAGGTTTTGGAATATATTTAAAGCATTTTGCATGAACCTTATGTCATTCAACTGTGTCTGGGTAACCAAGTCTGGCTTGGAGTTCTGATAAAAAAAACACAAAATATTTATCTGACCGGGATACGAAACCACCACATTTCGAATTTTCGAACAAAGCAAAAATCATTCATAATATTATGTTAAGATGTCAATCGGACTGACATAATAGAGTCGAAATTATTACCACAATATAACAAACATACATCCATCCATCCATACATGTATGCATCCTCACGAATATTCACATTCATAATATTAATAGGATTATAAATTGTTGGACGACGCGACGGAAGAAAAAACAAATGTGGCTAAAAATGCGCACACCTTTCAAATCTTTGAGATCAATGCATACATACATCGATTTTCTCCCAAGACTCTTTGCATACTAATTTCTATGGTAATCCATTTGCGAGAAACCGATTATATCATTATTATATAGTAGAAAACAAAGTCCCTTTTATGTCTATCCCTTTGTAATATGTATGCTTAAATCTTTAAAACTACGCTACGAATTTTGATGCAGTTTTTTTAATAGATAGAGTAATTCAATAGGAAGGTTTTATGTATAATATAGTAGAGAAACACAGATAATTATAGAGAATTATTAATAATAATTAATAATTATAGATATGTCCTAAATAAATCAAAATAATGTATTATAATATTGTACAGATTAAAAAGATCTACATAAAAGTCCGCAACGTCATATGTTTATCTCTTCTTATAACCCACAATAACCATTTTTTATCCTTTAATTTTTACGAGGAATAATTGCTTATAATATACTATGCAATTTAAGCAATACAGCATTAATCCTTATCCAATTAAGTACCTTATATATATTATGCATTAATTTAGATCACTATGGCCCTTTACGGTATTAAATTTAAATTAATATTTTCGAAGATATTACACATTTAAAATGCAGAGAGTAGGTATTGCGATGCGGTGGCTCGCGCTTCTGCATCGCGTTAACGAAAACCCTAAACGTATTATAATTATTATATAAGAGGCTTACGAAGAATTTGTACTGCAGTACTTAATAGGAATTGTCCATGGGGCTTGATTAGTTTTGTTGGAATTTCAAATAAAATAATGGTAAATTAAATGATTATTATTGAATAATCACTACAAATACAGAAAACAAGTTTATAACATGTCGCTATATCTGGCTGTCCCTAATCCCTCTTCCCTATGTATATTGTATGCAAGATAAAACTACGCATCGGATTTTGATGTGGGTTATTTTAATAGTGTACAATATGTTTTATAAATAAGCTGTTGCCCGCGACTTCATCCATAATGCATTAATTTCGACTAAATTTGATTACCATAAAAAAGGTTATAGTGAACCAATATTAATGCTATCCACAGACACACGAATTTGGTACGGCGCGTACAGCGAACCATATCCGCAGACCAAATCCGGTGTCGCTACACACGCACGGATATGTACGGTGCAGTGAACCGTAAAGCTCGACACTCGTGTGTTCGATTTTATGCTCTATTACATTAGGACAGAGTTCTATTTACAGTGCGCTTTTTAAACAACGACGATGATTCCCGCAATTCATTGATAACGGGCAGTGATACCAACACTTAGCGGATCTGGTACGGAGCGTACCAGATCCGCTGTACGCTCCGTACCAAATTCGTGTGTCTGTAGACACCATAAAAGATAGACATATACCGTCGCGGACATTTTTCAGATCATTTAAAGAGGAATAATTCTTTCATATATATTTTCGTTTACACAGCGCCCGCAACGAAAGCCCTCAAATAATAATCATTTTCCCCGTTTTGCAACAACAAAAAAAAAAAAATTCGATAAAGCAGTTCCTGAGATCAGCGCGTTTATACAAACAACCCTCAAAGATGAATAATTTTCTCCGTATTTTCCACATTTTCCCCTGATTCTTCGCACCTGTTGGTCGCAGCATGATGTTATATAGCCTAAAGCCTTCTTCGATAAATGGACTATCCAACACAACAATATTAATTCGAACCAGTAGTTCCTGAGATTAGCGCGTTCAAACAAACAAACAAACAAACTCCTCAGCTTTATAATATTAGTATAGATAAGATATCATGAAATTAAAATTATTAAAAATATTATATTACTATCTGTTTCCCGCGGTTCCGCCTGCGTAAATATATTTTTCTGGAATAAATATCCCTATGATTTTATAAAGAGCCTAAACTACGACCATACCAAATTTCATGATGAAATTCACTCTTTCACGCAAAAACTACTGAGTTTTTGCGTGAAAGCGTGACAAACATCCGTCCATCCATCCATACTTCTATCCATCATCACAAACTTTCACATTTTTAATATTAGTAGGATATCAAGCGGTCGCGCATGTCGCGTCGAGGAGATAGGCTTTTAACCATTGGGTACGAAACCCTAAAAATATTTAGTATATTTCTGTGAATAGAGCTAGTTGCCGAAGTAGTTTTTTTCTCCAAGAACACTATTACACGCGGGCAAAGCCGCGGGCAAAAGAACCATATACAAAATATTTTAGCGTATCGGGACTTGATTGTAATAATTGTATTATTGCTGCTGAATTGACCCTGTTTCGTAGATCCACTATGTCAGCGCTGTAATTGTATTTACAGTCAGATATAAACAGTATTTGGATCGTCCTCATACGTACGTCGATCTATTCATTATTTTCCATTCATCCGACCGGACATCATTAAAATGATATCGTTCATTCATTCGCGGTCTTCGAACGACCCTCATCAATTTCCCTACATTTTAGAGTTGAAAAAGTTGATTTTAAAATGGAATTATATTGGAAATGTTTCTAATAAACGTCCGCCTTGCAGTTCGGGGTCGAATTAAGTCTGTGTCACCCCACGACCCATTTTAGATTCTATTTTAGTTTAGCACCAAAATAAGTTTAAATTAAATTTATTTGGAATTCTTTGACACGTTCCTGAGTGGGAAATATGTTTTCTATAAAATATGTTTTGATGAAAAGTGAATGGTATCTTATAGGTTCTCCGCAAACTACTTATGCAAGTTTCACTACCTACCTCGGAGGCAGAGCTTTTCTCGGAGTTCTAGTAAGAACGGAAATAGACGGATTGTAATAGTTAATGATAGTATTTGGGTCATTTTATAAATTTTGCAGAATTTATTTCTGACTTCCTGACTTAGGTACTAAATTATATTTTTTGTTAAAAAACTCAAAAGTTTGTGGTTACCCTGAGATAAGACCTAGCTAAACTTTGTTTTTTAATATTATATATCTATGTAAGTAGCTAAATTATTTTTTATTCAACCCCAAAACTCTCTGTACACTAAATATCATAGAAATCGTTTAAGCTGTTTCCGAGATTCTGTTTATTATGTAAAAATTGCTAGTTAGGTAGGTATAAGATATTATCCTAAAATATATCATTGATATTGATTATGCCGTTTCCGAAATTCTATTTATAATAATTATTATATTACTGGATGCTATTAGAGGTGCAATGAAATAAAAAAAAAGTTTGACACATACGAATTACTTTTGAATCCTGTCAATTGAAAAATATAATTTTGGAGAATTTCCAAATTGTGTCATTTTCCAAATTCATATTCTAATCATGTATTTACACATAAAATCAATTGCAAATGTGAAATACGCGAAAGTGCGACAAATGTGTGATATAGTACACAAGCGTGCACCGACAAAGATTGAATGTCCACCAAAGAAGGAGGTTGATAATTCACCTAAACCACCATTCTACCATTCTCCGAGGACAATTAATGACGTAAATTTCATCTACATCAACGATGTCCCCCCAAAAACTGGCTTCAGTGATTTTGTTGATAGAGCCGCGCAAGTTGTGTTTTGGACTGAAATCATTCGAGGTATCAATTCATCATTTTATGGGTGTCAGAACCAGGAATCATGGTTCAAATGTCATTTCCAAAGAGTTAAATGCGGAATTTCGTAACAATGGCTTGGAAAAGTAGGGGATTTAAAGTATTATTCTAAGCTAGCTGATGCCCGCAATATCGTTTGCGCAGAACTAACGGAAACGGAACCCTATCTTTTTAAACGGAACCCAATCCCTGGATTACGTTTAAAAAGATTAAGCTTAAGTTATTCCTTAATTATAACATCAGCTTTCTGCCAGTGAAAGTCCCGTGAAAATCGGTCCCGACATTTCAGAGATTAGGCGGAACAAACAGGCAGACAGATGATCAGATTTTTATTTGACAGATTATGGTTTATTGCAAGTACCGTATAGTACTTGCATATTATGCACTAGCATTAATTGTCCGCGCTTCGCCCGCGTGAAATTAGATTTTAAACTTTCATCCCCTTATTTTACCTCCTTGGGGGGTGAATTTTGAAAAATCCTTCCATAGTGGGTGCCTACGTCATATGAGAATATACGTGTGTAAAATTTTAATAAAAACACAGGCACGCAAACGCACAGGCTAGAAATTATTAAAATTTTAATAAATAATTATAATAATTTCTAGCCTGTGCATTGATACATCAGTCAATCATCTATACAGATAAATATTAAGTATAATAAATAGATTTCGTAAAAAGCTGCTAATGTAAAATTACAAACAGACAATTTTATTATTTGTATAGATTAGGAACCAGTTCGCTGAACGAATCTAATATTTGCGCTCTGTCTACATAAGGGGCAAAACGCTATCTAAGTTCGTCTTAACTATCTGAGTCCAAAACTTACTGTGGATATGAGTATATTTTAAACTATTTTTAAATTGATCTATAATATGCTGTTTCTAAATCACGAGTTGCACAAGAAGAATATACACGTTTCATTGCAAAAATTCGAATTTCAAGTCAATCAAAGTTAATATCGAAGGTTCATTTGCAATGAAATATCGTATTTTTTGTGTAGTGTTTAAAGTTCAATGTTGAATAGCTATCTTAAAAAGCCATGCTATGTCGCGTTGCGTATCGTCGCGGTGTGAACTGACCCTCATAATAGGTATTCTAATAGTTCTAGCTCTCGTCGATCAGTCTCACAACTCAAAATCTAAATTAATCTATTAAAGTTTTCTAAAAATCTTTACTTATCCATGTAAAGATTTTTAGATATATTATAAATGCGAAAGTAACGCAGTCTGTCTGTCTCGCTTTCACGCCAAAACTGAACCGATTTAAATGAAATTAGGTACACAGATAGTCTAGAGCCTAGAGGACATAGGGTACTTTTTATTGCGGGGAAATGAACGATTTCACTTAAAAACTACTAAACCGATTATCATGAACATTGGCACAGATATAAAGTAGACCACCGGGAAGGACATAGGCAAATTTTTATCGCGGGGAAATGTACGGTTCCCATGGCATACTTTATTTACGGTTTCATGGATCACCATGAAATTTGGCACAGATATGAAATAGACCATGGGGAACGACATATGCTACTTTTTATTGCGGGACATATACGGTTCCCGTGGGTTACTGTACTTACGCGGGCGGAGCCGCGGGAACCAGGTAGTAAAACAGTTTATAACATATTATCAAAAAAGTCTATCAATTAGCTTGTTAGAAAACAAGCTAAATACTATTACAAATGAAGCAATCTCCTGACATACCTACTGTATCCCTAATCTACTTTTAAATAATACCTAGCCTTTGTACAGGCAAAATCAATATCGAATGCTTTTGACAGGAATTGCAATATACCTAGGACTCCCCAGCGGTCCGGAGATCAAAGGTTTATGAGTGACCAATTCTGCTTATGACAAATTCAATTCAATACTTAAAATTCATGGATTGTTGTTACATATTTTCTTTGATCATAAGCCTAGTTCGCATTAGGCCACTATTTTAGTCGAGTAGCGAGTAATTTAGTAGCTAAACGCGTTTGAACACCAAAAATTTAGTCGAGTAGATTAGTAAGTAATTTAGTCGAGTCAATCCATTTATTTCTATTTTTCAGGGGCGAATAGCCCCCCCCCATCAGGCGTCCCTGCTCACTGGCCCACCGGCTAAACAAGTCCCAACCTATCGATTTAGTCGAGTTCATTCTTAAAGTATAGAAGTATTATTTCGGATCTTTCAACGCTTCCTTCAGAAGGCAGTTAGTTGCTCCTAATGTATTTCTATCGATCCATTTTCTTATCCATATAGCTTCTTTTTTATAACACAAACTTCTTCATCCACCTCTACTAAAATAACTTTTACAATTAGATTAATCAGTTTATTAACTTTGGAGGCAATCGCATCTTGTAAAACACGCCTCACTTGTGAACTGCACTTGAACCTCCGCGAGTAATAGTGTTCTGTGACTTGAACGCAAGTGCGAACAGTTTTCCGGTTAGTAGCGAGTTGAA
Source organism: Glaucopsyche alexis (assembly GCA_905404095.1). Classification (NCBI taxonomy): domain Eukaryota; kingdom Metazoa; phylum Arthropoda; class Insecta; order Lepidoptera; family Lycaenidae; genus Glaucopsyche; species Glaucopsyche alexis. The sequence continues at coordinate 6,576,870 of FR990042.1, forward strand.
AGTGAGTTAGTTGACTAAAATACTGGCCTAATGCGAACTAGGCTTTTCAGCCTACAGGATGTTGAATAAAGTCGTGTAATTTAATTATTGATAAGATTTGAACAATATTTGAAAAATAATCTTGTTTGGTTCTCGTAACAAACGCATTACCAAAATAAGTAAGGACTTCCAATCAGGCCATAAGTTGCTCGTTTATATGATTATAATTATGTGCCCTATAAAAATATTCTCATAATCTACACTAATATTATAAAGAGGAAAACTTTGTTTGTATGTATGTTTGTTTGTTTGTTTGTTTGTTTGTTTGTTTGTTTGTTTGTAATGAATAGGCTCAAAAAGTACTGGACCGATTTCAAAAATTCTTTCACCATTCGAAAGCTACATTATCCACGAGTAACATAGGCTAAATTTTATTTTGAAAAAAAATAGGGTTCCGTAAGATATTTGGGTTTTTCGGACACAAGGTGTAAAAAATCAACCAGAAAAGTTACTTATTTTGCGTACGCTGCCTAAACTATAAAAGATAGAACTATAAAATGTTCTAATTAATTGTAGATCTTATAAATATGTACAAAAAAGTCCGCGACACACTATACCTATCTATGTCGAGTGAGGCACAACAACCATTTTTTTATTTAGAAATCTTGAATTTTTTTTGGACTACATTTAAACGCGTTTATTTTACTCATGTTATTAATCCTTATCAAAATAAATTATTTCATCACTAAGTACAGTTTATGTAGATAATATTTGGTCTTTTAATGATTAAAATTGGACGTTTGGTTTTGAAGTTATGGCGAAATTAAAATATTACGATTTCTGCTGCACGGCCCGTTGCGAAGTGGGCGTCACCAAGGCGGGGTGCGCTGCGGGTTAATGTTTAGTTTAGTTTAGTTTAGTTATTTTATAAACATCAAATTGATAATATCTTAAAATATAATACATTATAATATCTATACATCTATACAGTTAAATACAATTTAAGTGTCTGTTTGTAACTTCAAATTAACAGCTTTTTTCATAATGAATCTGAAAGTATATTCGGTACTTACAATAAAATACATTTTTTTTTAATTTTTGTCTGTCCGTCTGTCTGTCTGTCAGTCGGTCTGTCTGTCTGTTTGTTCCGACTAATCTCTGAAACGGCTGGACCGATTTTCACGGGACTTTCACTAGCAGATAGCTGATGTTATAGGGTCTAACATAGGCTACTTTTATTTTAGGGTTCCGTTTAAAAAAATAGGATTCCGCTTTCGTTAGTCATAAATAAAGTCGCGGGTAAATTTCAGCGATATCCCAAAGTATTGTTCCACGCGGACGAAGTCGCGGGCAAAAGCTAGTAGAATAATAAAAAAATAATTAAAACAACTAGATTGGTATATTAGATGTTAAATCTAGAATTCCTATCTAGCTGTATTTTATTCAATCCTTGTGTTTTCAATTAAGTCCCAGGTTTCTCGGTCGGGGCTAATCCCCGATATTAGTAATTGGCAATGTTTTCTAATTCGCAGACGCTGCCGGATACAAATTGATATGTTTGTTACTAAAACAACAAACACTCCAGCTTTGCAGGCCGCTTAGGGGAATATTTTTTTAGTAGGAATCGGAAATGTCCTTTTTGAATTGCTTTTATAGCTAGACTAAATTATATAGCAATTTAATTAGTCAATATGTTTTACTTCAAAGATCAAATTTTACCCATTTTTAGGTTTCCGTACCTCGAAAGGAAAAAACGAAACCCATAAAGGATCACTTTGTTGTCCGTCCGTTCGTCCGTCCGTCTGTCTGGAATGCTATCAAATACTACTGTATACTGTCTATAGGTCTACTGTCCCTTGGAGCTGTGAAAAAAATCAATCTTCTAATCTAATGCAATCAAAAGATACAGCCGTTTATGAGAAAATCTCCGTAAATTTTCGACACTCGCAAGGGAATCCAAACCTACAGGGTACTTCCCATGAACTCTGAAATTTGGTACGAAGCAACGTCATTATAGCACAGATAAAGGAAAAATTGCGAAAACCGTAAATTTCTAGTTACATCTATAATAAAAATATTTTTAATAATTTTAAACTTACTACCCCTTTTCTCATGAACGCCTAAAGGTATTAAAATGAAAATAATTCATATCAAATACTCAGGTCTATAATACCGTTAAGCTGTAATAAAATCAAACTTCTGCGTATACCTACAGGTTTGTACGGAACCCTCGGTGCGCGAGTTGGACTCGCACTTGGCCGGTTTTTATAGTACCTACATCGTTTTTTCAATTACTTAAAGCCAAAAAAATCGTCGTTTTGTTGTCCTTTTTAGTCCTTTTTGAACTGATTACTGTAGGTACTTTTTGCATTTTTCGGTTCATATTTTTTTTTCCAAAAATAAACGAGTTTTGCTATTTTAAGACAAATGCCTTTTCTGCTATATAGGGAATGTTATTATTCGACAAATTTTACTATTCGAATAATTCGAATAATGGCTAAACACTATTCGAATAAATTCGAATAATTCGAATAATACGAATATTGGTATTAAACTTTAAATCCAAGTAATATAATGCGTATATATATACCTGCATATTTAATAATATTAAAATGTTAAGTGTTTCACAAATTACTGTAAAAAATCAACAGCTTTATAATAAAAAAAAAATATCTTCTTTTAAGTTTAAAATACTAAATTACAATAACTTTTTAAAACTTAAATTAACACATGAACAGCTGGTCTGTCTGGCAAAAGTCTGGAGCAGACCATAGATTTGGTTGCCAACTAAGGGGTTTCTCCCAAAAATTAAGGAAACGATCCTCTATAGACAATCGATTTAAAAATACCTACAGTCTAACTTTTTAAATTAAGTTTTTGGTTGTATAATTTAATGTATAAAGAACACTAATATTACAGAACCTATTTTTTATTATTTAAGATCGGAGAGAAATATATTTGCAGAGTTGTAACACTACACAGATATCGGAATGCACTGTAAATAGTGCTCTGTTTTAATATAATGTAGCTGAAAACTCTAAACACACAAGTATCGTGCAGTCATAATGGTCTGCTCCAGACCTAATCGGTACATGTATATATAAACCGTAGTAAGAATAAGTAAACAAGACAAACCGTCAAAATAAAAAATACTCAAAAAAGATTTTAATGTTATGTTATCATAACAAAAAACTTCATAGTTGGTAAAAAGTGAGTGGAAAATCTTTAAAACAAAAATAACCTTTTTCCTTTTTGGTCTCTTTATGTTTTCAATTTTTTTGTGAACGATGAGTCTTATTACTCGCATAAAAAGGAAGTTAGATAACAGTCAATTTAAAAATTGTATCATAGCCTGAAGAATAAGTTGATGATTTTTCTGAAACTAGGCCTCAGTACAGAAGTAGGCATCAGGCGTTGTAGTGCAAGAACGGAGTGTGTCATGTTACGAACCGTTCAGAAGATGAAGCGATGGTACAAAGAGACTAAAAAACATTTGAGACAAGGCCGTGTGACACTTTAATGGCAGACTCAGCGCTCGGCAAGACCGTTAAATTGTTTCTAATTGTTTAAAATCAACACCTATTTGTAGTTAAGTTCAGAAACAGCTTCTTCATACCCGAAGGGACTATGTTACTGACAGCATAGTGAAGAAGACTTGCTTACGTAAATCTGAAATCCTAAAGACCGAGGCGAAGGGCGAGTGGCCTCACCTCGAGACCAAACTCGAGAGCCCTAGTATCGAGTAGCCACACTGTGATATGTCCGTGAACACATACAAAAGGATGAACAAGAATGGTCCAGAATTTTGGTCCCAGATGAGTGGATTTACTCACTTTAACTTCACAAGTTAAAGTGAACTTCTGAAGGGAGGTAAAGTAACCGTGACTTGGTAGGCGATATCTTCAAACCTACTTTTCAGATAGAGTCCAGTATCTTCAGGCAGAGTACATATACAATGGGCTGGCATACCTTCAGGAATCAGCACTGAGTATGTGGCCATGACAATTGGACCTCTGCCTGGAGAAAGATATGGTCAAGCGATTCTTAAAGATTCTCTTTAATGTCCTCACATCAACCCGATTAAGTATACCCTGAGAAGAGCTTAGAAGGCTAGTCAAAAGCTGCAAATTGTCACCTACATTTAGTACCCTCACAGCACTAAAACACGTCCTGATATAAGAATGGGAGAGAATAGCGCATAATTCGGCTTCAAAACCTCGTTTTCAGTATGACAAACCTCTTTCAAGCTCAGGCCTCGAGGAGTTATTCAAAACCGCAAATTTATATAACATGTGAATTTAGTCTGTAATACTATGATTAAAATGGTTAATTTTTGTTTAAAGATAAAAATAATATACTGATATATATAATTTCTTACTTTTAAAGAAAGTTGATAAATCTTGTTATAATATTTTGAAAAGTATGAAAATTTTAAACGATTTGTACTTAGTTTTGCAGGCCAGTGTAATACCGTAATAATCAACTTAACTAGATATCCTTTATCGTTTCACTCAATTCGTCCGCCCCTCTCTTTCTATCTGCTCTTCTAGCTATATTGCGTCATCTAGACGCAATATAGCTAGAAGAGCTTTTTTATTATATAGTTAAGTACACTTTACATGTATGGAAAGCCACCCCGGCTTTTCATACATGTGAAGTGTGTGTTGAATATTATCTCTTTTAAAATAAAGGCAAAGTTTTATACATGACTTCTACAAAGTCAACCATTTCCAAGTAATCGGCCTCCAAATTGGTTTCACCCACCTCTGTCATTTCTGAACTATGAGGATTAGGAACTTACAATTTTCCATGCTGGTAGATCATGGTAAATTCTCTTTAGGAAAGGTATTTTGAACGAAATCGAACAGTGACTTAATCTCACTAACTAAAAATCGTATTACGCTTTATAGTAACAGAACCCTCCTTAGACACCTAAGACGCTCTTGGTTAGGATATTTTGACAAGCGTGTGAGCATGGATTTCTTTCGCTGAGGCCTGTAGGAAGTATTCACCTTAAATATTTTTTTTTTACTTGTACTCTTTCACAAACAGTGTAGTAAAATCTGATTAAGGATATTATTGACGACAATATTAATAAATAATAAAAATAATGTATTAAATAACGAAACTTTTCCGGTTTATTCACAAGTTTATTACTATTATTAACATATTTTTGAAAAATAAATAAAATATTTTTATTATTCGTTTTATTCGAAATATTCGAATATTGAACCCAGTCATATTCGAATAATAAAATCGTCGAATATTCGAATAAAACGAATATTCGAATATTCGAATAATATTCCCTACTGCTATACAATACTGCTAACCAAAATATTTTTGACAATGTTTCTGATTTTGTAGGTTTGGCAGTGACTCTGGGTCATCTTTTCATGGAGCCAGCCACCATCAACTATCCGTTTGAAAAAGGTCCCATATCACCGCGTTATCGTGGTGAGCATGCTCTTCGGAGGTACCCGAGTGGTGAAGAAAGATGCATCGCTTGTAAGCTATGCGAGGCTATTTGCCCAGCTTTGGCCATAACTATTGATGCTGAGGAAAGATCTGATGGCTCACGCAGGGCCACGAGATACGACATTGACATGACCAAGTGTATCTTCTGTGGATTCTGCCAAGAGGCTTGTCCAGTTGACGCCATAGTCGAGGGTCCGAATTTTGAGTACAGCACAGAGACCCACGAGGAGCTCCTATACAATAAGGAGAAGTTGCTCAGCAATGGAGACAGATGGGAGCCTGAGATTGTCAGCAATATTCACGACAATCATCTGTACCGCTGATTTTGTATAAAATATTTTATGTAATATTAGTAATTTAAAAAACTGTTTGCAATATTCCTTCATTGAATTTGTAGGCAGGAAATAAAATTAATTGGGTAAATGATTGTTTCACTGTGGGAGTGCCACGCTTCGGCTCGACCGGGTAAATACCACGACCTCACAGAGAAAACCGACGTGAAATAACGCTTGCGTTGTGTTTCGCCGAGTGAGTGAGGTTACCAAGGGCCCAAGTCGCAGCACCAGAGGAGTTACAAGTGTAACTCCTCTGGTGTTGCGAGTGTCCATGGGCGGCGGTAATCGCTTACCATCAGGCTATCATCCGTCTGCTCGTTTCCTGGTTCAACACATAAAAAAAAACCTACAATAGTAATATTAATGTTATTGTTGGCAGGTATTCTTTTCAAATAGTTGAACGCTGCAATCTAAACTTACAATGGCGTGAAATAACACGAACCTTTATTTCACATTAGCTTCTAAGAAAAGTAGTAATTCCAAAATGCAGCGATACTTTAAAAGTTTTAAGTAACAACTTCGCTGAGTAACGATCCCCGTTTTTATGTCGTACTGAGAGGTATATTATGTCACAGACTTACTCAACGTAATGAAGAAAACAAAGTTTTGAAATAGTTTCGAGATTGTTCTACCATATCTTCAGTTATCTATGGGTTAGTAGTTTTTCATTAAATTTATATGTTTCTCGAAAATCATCTTGTAAACTTACGTGAGACTAGCTGTTGCCTGCGTCTCCGCCCGCGTAAACTATTCATGCAATTATTTAATATTACAATAGCCCATGTATTAATCTAGATCTTAAACTACTACCATACAAAATTTCATCGAAATCCGTTCTGTAGTTTTTGCGTTAAAGAGTAACAAACATCCATCCATCCATCCATACATACATACATCTATCCTTACAAACTTTCACGTTTATAATATTAGTAGGATATTTCATTATTTGGACAACCATTCCTATAGGTGCGAAAGTATAGAAGGTTTCAAAGCGCGACATAGGCCATCGATTCTTTCGCGCTTATGGTAATAAATCGTACCAGGTTTGATTGTTATGTTTTCCATAAATATATATTTTTCTATACTCTTGTAAAGGCCATATTATGAGTATAAACCTAATCGATCGCAAGACAGGTACTAAATACAGCCAGAGTTAATTACTGCTAGGTCGAGGCAAATTAGATTTACCTGTGCATCAACTAAGCAGTTTAGCAGACGCCCTGAGTCCTGACGTCCTTACCTTTCGCTTACACGAAGGGCAGTGAAGGGCAAGCCCTAAGGCTTGGAAAATAGTTTTGGTAGTAATAATATGATTTACTACGATATAACTTACTAGCATACTCGGCGAACTTCGTATCATCTAAGAATAAAATCTATACCGACACAAGCACCTCCTACCGGGTCCAATTGTATTTTCAAACAATTTAGTAACCCATTTAAATATACCTACACACACATTTCACAAATTGGTCCAGCCGCTTCAGAGGAGTAAGGTGAAAACACGTTATATAGGTACAGAAGATTTAATTTTCGTTCTAGGTCGAAGCATCAAAAGTAAAAAAAAATGTTCTTAGCAATATTGCAAAATAAGAAGAGAACAAATTGATATAATAATAATTACATCCATCTTAAATAATTACATTTATTTTATTCTTCATTCGTGTTTGATAGAATACGTAAAGGAAACTTATATATTAATGAATCTAGGTATACGGAATAGTTTTTCAAAACTCTTTAAATGAGGACTCATTATGCATATTTCAAATTCATGATCATCATCACCGATTACTGTCCACCCCACCAGTATTTGGGTCTTCATCAATGTAAAGACACACCCACTAGTATTTGGGTCTTCATCAATGTAAAGGTGAAAGCAGATCTGGCCGCACCGCACGCGCCACAGTCGCCGCATTAGAATAATTTTATATCATAAAAATAAAAAAATAAAATACAAATATAATATATGTCGCCGCAGTATATTATCTGCAGCGAAAGAACAGAATAGAAAATATTTATTTACAGAGAAACAGCTTTCATGATTTTTCCACACAATTGTGGACACACCGTTTTCTCGTAGTAGCTGTGCAATAAAACCCATAGCTAATTATGTAGTTATTTATCTGTTCCTCTGGCGAAAGTAATTAAAAAGATGACTGCGACGACTGCGACGCGTGCGGTGCGACCAGAGGGGCAATTTCCGGTACGCTAAAACTCTCAAACGGTGTTTTTGAAACGCGCTCTGATTGGTCGAAACGGATAAATCCGTTCATGGTTACATGTCGCTTCACTTTCAATATAAAAAAGTTAATATGTTTTCACGTGTGTTAGAAGACCTTCTCACCACGCAGGTCTCCTTACTATGTTTGGACTTTGGACGTACGTATAATATGTCGATAATAGTGTACCTCTATTGAAATCGAACGTTCCCTCTCTCGAGTGAAATCAACGTAATCTACCACTACACAGTACACGGACAATTATTGACATCGCTATGCACATTGACGATTGCATTTTGGATCAGCGAAATATATCAACAAATATGTACATAAAATACCTCCAGGAAATACTGTTATGGCCGTGTTGAATTTATTTGTGAAGATTTCATACAGCTTGATTTGCGACACAACAACGTATTGTGTCGAAATAAAAATAAATGACAGTATCGAATCTCGATAAAACACCTGGAAGGCAAGAAGGATTTTTACCTGACTACGGCGAAGCCAAAAGGATTTTGGCTGTCTATGTATGTTGTATGTTTGTTCCTCAGCCTCCGTGGTCTAGTGGTTCGAGCATTGGCTCTCGACTCGGAGGTCGTGGGTTCGATTCCCGCATTGGAACAAAAAAAAAATGTTATTTCCAAGTTTGGTTAGGACAATGCAGTCTGATCACCTGATTGTCTGACAAGAAAGATGATCCATGCGTCGGATGGGCATGTAAAAAGTCGGACCTGCGCCTGATCTCTCGTCAGTCGTGTCGGTTATCCGTCCCACTGGATTACGAGAGTAAAGGAAGGGAGAGTGCTCTTGTGTACTGCGCACACACTTGGGCACTATAAAATTACTCCTGCGTAACTGGCCTGGTTTTAATGAAACCGGCCACCGTCACCGATATCGGTGTGGGGAGTTATATTTTATATGTTTGTTCCACCGAAGCGCCTAAACTACTGGTCCGGTTTTAATAAATGAGCCTAAACTAATGGCTAATGGTACGGTTTTAATAAATGAGGTGTCAATAGATCCGTAAGAACAGCCCGGTTAACATAGGCTATATTATAATTTACTTTTATTTTTTTATAAAAAAACTGTCCCGACAAACGTTGTTCTGCATTAACTAGTGAACTGAAATTTCTTACCGTTTAAACCTTCCCTGAACTGATACGATTATTTTAAGATCAAAATTAGCCAAATCGGTCGAGCCGTTCTGGAGTTTTAACGAGACTAACGAACAGCAATTTATTTTTATATATAAGAAGATAACAAAGATGTCGTCAACTCGTCACTAGATTTACTATTCGATCGATTACCATCGATTTGCCGACGAGTTCCATAGATAATAATATTATCTACCAGTAATTTCCAAAGCGACAACTCAATGCAAGTTATACCCTCACCTAATAATTAAAGGGCGGTATTCTTGGTCGTTGCTTAAGAAAAGACTTTCGAATAAGTTATTACCACCTTATTTGTATGAAATAACCCTTAAGACAATGCTTAAGTTACGACTGTGAATCGAAATGTCACCTTAAGCATATAAGGCGAACTTAGAAATAAGAATCGACCAAGAATACCGCCCTATGTACCTTTTGTGTTGTATCTAGCATTCCCCAGTACAATGATAAACAATGCAATACGCAAGCCAAGAATGTCACTCAAGGCAATCATTTTCATAAAACTAGTCGCCAATATTCGTCCTTGGCCGAGTGATTTAATCGCTTGAATTACACCTTGGTACAGATTTGATCCTGAGCGACGTGTACAATGTGTCTGAGAAGGCTAACAATCGTGTCTGAGAAGGCTAACAATATTCGGAGAGTTGCATTAATTTCCAACATAAAGCTTTCTTTCATGGGTAACTAGCTGTTGCCCGCAGCTCCACCCGCGTAAATATAATATCCCACGGAAATACTGTTAATTTTTCGGGATAAAAAGTATCCTATGTTTTAATCCAAACCCAAAAATATGTCTTAAACTACTACTATACCAAATTTAATAGAAATCAGTTCAGTAGCTTTTGCGTGAAAGAGTAACAAACATCCACCCATCCTCATTCCTCACGAACTTTCACATTTATAATAGTAGTAGAATATCGCCCTCCGGTCCGGTCGCTGACACTTGACAGGTCCAGTGTAGGCTTGAAATTTCTTATTACTTTAGATATCTACACTAATATTATAAAGAGGAAAACTTTGTTTGTATGTTTGTTTGTTTATTTGTAATGAATAGGCTCAAAAAGTACTGGACCGATTTCAAAAATTCTTTCACCATTCGAAAGCTACATTATCCACGAGTAACATAGGCTAAATTTTATTTTGGAAAAAAATAGGGTTCCGTAAGATATTTGGGTTTTTCGGACACAAGGTGTAAAAAATCAACCAGAAAAGTTACTTATTTTGCGTACGCTGCCTAAACTATAAAAGATAGAACCATATAATGTTCTAATTAATTGTAGATCTTATAAATATCTACAAAAAAGTCCGCGACACACTATACCTATCTATGTCGAGTGAGGCACAACAACCATTTTTTTATTTAGAAATCTTGAATTTTTTTTGGACTACATTTAAACGCGTTTATTTTACTCATGCTATTAATCCTTATCAAAATAAATTATTTCATCACTAAGTACAGTTTATGTAGATAATATTTGGCCTTTGAATGATTAAAAAAGGACGTTTGGTTTTGAAGTTATGGCGAAATTTAAATATTACGATTTCTGCCGCACGGCCCGTTGCGAAGTGGGCGACATTCTATAGTATTAGTATCAGTATTGTACCCGTGCGAAGCCGGGCCGGGTCGCTAGTAATGTATAAGAAGATCGAGTTTTGTACCTTAGTGGTCACTACTACTGCTACTAAGAGTTCTTTATACCAACAAATATCCCAGGTGAGTTTAAAACAAAGCTTGTCAGTGGTCCACTGCTACAATATTCACTTGTTCTCGTCTACCCGTCTATTAGGAGTACGACATTACACTGGAGTCGTAAAAGCACGGTCCTAAAACTGAAATGCACAGTAGCGTCCAGGACCCGTGGGACCGTCTCCGGCACTTAAAGGGTACACACTTGCAAATGCATTTATTGGTAGTTTATTTCAGCAATACTCCATAAAGTTTGACGACCTCTGTGGCTCAGTGGTTGAGAGCGTTGGTGTTCAAGCCGGGGTAAGCACGTTCGGAACCCGCCGAAAGAACAAAAAAATATTTGTCAAAAATCCTGGGTCATGGATGTTTTTTAAATGTGTACCTACTGTATAATATAAAAGTATTATATATACTTCCCGTTGTCTGGTCCCCGTAACAGAAGTTTTTCGAGTAGGTACTTAGCACGGGGCCAGATTGACCTAGTGTGTGGACATGTGAAGCGTCCATAGATAGGTATTATTATTATTATTAAATTATTTTCACATTATCAACCCAGAAATTATATAGTGTCTCAAATGTAACTGATAAAAAATCTGAAATAATAATTATTTTTTTAATGAAAACTATTATATAATAGGCAATCGGACAATTTTTTTTATTGCATAAATGAATAGTTCTCTTAAATATGAGTAACTTCTCAGAAGAAACCGTATATCAAAAGTCAATATTTTCAAAGGTACAGCGATTTGTATAAAAAATTTCGCGAGCCTCCTAAAAACGCTCCATACTAAAGTCGACCTACAAATGACGTCACTTGTAGGTTATAGTATATGAAGTATATGGCCGCAGGAATATATCTGTAAATATCTCCGATATTTGTGCGTTTAAGTTCATACTTACCATAATGAATGTTTTTGTATATGATGTGAGTAAACTAATGATGTAGGTTTTGATTACCAATTTCGCAAAAAAAAAAAATTTTGGTATAAAGACTCGCGAAATTTTGTATACAAATCGCTGTACCTTTGAAAATATTGACTTTTGATATTATACGGTTTCTTCTGAGAAGTTACTCATATTTAAGAGTACTATTCATTTATGCAATAAAAAAAAAATCAGTCCGCTTGCCTATTACCCGACTACGTAAACTATATAGCTTATGTTACCCGGCCTATTATTATTACAATAGGGGATCGGACTACATCTGAAATATTTAGTTTCATTAATATATTCAGAAATATCGAGGCATTACTACTTGGTAAATGTAAAAAATATATTATTTAATGTGTAGTTTACTAATTAGTTATATACGTTTAAAAAGTACCAAGAAAAAAAATTTTTTTTTTTTGCGAAATTGGTAAACAAAACCTACATCATTATCTTACTCACATCATATACAAAAACATTCATCATGGTAAGTATGAACTTAAACGCACAAAATATATCGGAGATATTTAAAAATATACAGTGGCGAAGGCTGCTTCTCCTTCATAGGGAAGCCGGAGCCTATATAATAGGTAGGGATTTCTATGAAGGTTTGCAAAAGGTAAGTGACAAGGGAAGCCGATAGGAATGGAGTATGGAGCGTTTTTAGGAGACTCGCGAAATTTTTTATACAAATTTGAAAATATTGACTTTTGATATACGGTTTCTTCTGAGAAGTTACTCATATTTAAGAGTACTATTCATTTATGCAATAAAAAAAATCAGTCCGATTGCCTATTCTATTCATACCTTATTTTTTTAATGGGATCATTAAATAAAGGCGACGACGGTAGAACAAATATACCTACATACTCAGATCAAATAAAAACCAAGATAGCGCATGGCGTTTGTTTGAAGTGAAGCCTAAAAAACTACGCTACTTCAATTTTACACACGCGCTCACGCACACACAAGCAAAAAAGTACGCTACTTTTCGACAGTATCAAATGAGTCGTCGCGACGACTTATCTATACTGACAAAAAGTAAAGTACTTTTTTGCTTGTGTGTGCGTGAGCGCATGTGTAAAATTGAAGTAGCGTAGTTTTTTAGGCTTCACTTCAAACAAACGCCATGCGCTATCTTGGTTTTTTATTTGATCTGAGCCTACATAGTACATACCTACATATACTAAGTGTAAAGTCATTCTCTTTCTTCTGATTTCGCCGTAGTCAGGTAAAAAGTATGATTTATTTTTGATGACGATTTCAACAGGTAACAAACATAATTTTACTAAGGTATCGTGTATATTATAAAACTAGTTGTTTCCCGAGACTTCGTGCGCGCAAAAGCGTACCTACATTTTTCCGCAATAAGAAGTAGCCTATGTGCTTCCCCGTGGTCTACTCTACATCTGTGCCAAATTTCCTCAAAATCGGTCCAGTAGTTTCGGAGCCTATTCAATGCAAACAAACAAACAACATTTTCTTTTTTATTATATTAGTATAGATAAAATATTTGTCTAGACTGATGGATTCCATTCACAAGTTCAATAAGTATCTGGCTTAGGTACCTACTAGTAGCATAGGTATATGATATACGATATACGTTGATATAATAATATTATCTTCTAAAATAAATTGTAACGATATTAAGCTGGTAAATGATACACGTTTATAATGTAGATATATATTATCTAACCAAAATGGACTTTAACAATATTGTTCGCATAAAAGCGGAAAGGATTGTCCTGAAGTGAATTTAAAATACACTCAGGTACAGTTATTACGTAACAAAAGAACAGTAAGAAGAAAATTTCAATTTTAGCTGATCGTTATCCTCGGATGAGGCGCCATTAAATTTCATTATCATCAAAATTATTTAGTGCTCGTACCCGTCTAGCGAACCCCTTCTACTTTCATAACCAGCTTTCGCTCGCGATTTCACGTTAAATTCGGTTTCTCTGTTTTTGGATCCCATTTTCAACACCGTAGGTGGTGCATTTTGCTAATCCCTTCTTAGTTTATGTATAAGACCTAGTGTGTGCTTAATTTCAGTGCAATCCGTTAAGCGGGATGAGTTGTGACTTGATAACCAAATTGGCAAAAAAATCATATTTTATCTGTAAACTCTAGTGTATATTTTTATTTATACAGTGTACGAGTATTATATTACAGTAATAAAACAAAAGTGGGTCGACGGAAAAGTATTGTTTCGTAGTTTCACTCATGACAATATCGTAAAAAATTCCCCAACGAATAGGTATTTCTATTTCAATAAACGTCTAAAGTTTGTTAGGGGATATCGCATGTTCTAACCTTTTATTGTTTTAGTTTGGTTTGACCTATTTTATCTATACTTAAGTGAAATGCAATAACAAAATATATTGCTTCGATTTATGCGTAATAAGATGGCAGTAAGAGATATCACGTAGGCACTAGGCACTAGACAGTTATCGTCAAGATATTAGGAATGGTAAAGTAAAATATTTTTCAGCGGCTTTCTCACATAACCTTTTTTAATAGCTACTGTCACATTAAATCTTCTCCTTATGTATAAATATAGATTGCAATTCCAATGTTTCGCTAAACCGATTTGTCTAATTTTGAACGTGAATATATTGTGTGGATGTTCAGGAAATATTGAAAAAATTGTGGCGTCAATGTTAAAAAAAAAATACGACAAAAGAGTAAATAAATGAACAAGACATAATATTTGTAGGTATAACGAGTGCAATATATTATTTGATGTTGTTAAAATTGAGAAATTATGTAGAAAGATAAGTAAATAAACAATAACTATAAATACCTACTTAGTACTGTTAAAAAGAATTGTGTACATAAAATTAAAATAATATTAATCTGATTATTAAATTCGATTTGAAAATATTATTACACAGAAAATCATGCATGAAATTATAATATGATAGATAAAAATAATATGATACAGATAATAATTAATACAATAAAAATGTAATTATTAATAAGTCGTTGCAATTTGTATGTATTTATTAAGGAATAAATGAGGCTTTTAATACGTGGTAGAGCCATGCTTCGGCACGAATGGGCCGGCTCGACCGGAGAAATACCACGGGCTCACAGAAAACCGGCGTGAAACAGCGTTTGCGCTGTGTTTCGCCGAGTGAGTGAGTTTACCGGAGGCCCAATCCCCTACCCTATTCCCTTCCCTACCCTCCCCTATTACCCTATTCCCTCTTAAAAGGCCGGCAACGCACTTGCAGCTCTTCTGATGCTGCGAGTGTCCATGGGCGACGGAAGTTGCTTTCCATCAGGTGACCCGTTTGCTCGTTTGCCCCCTTATTTCATAAAAAAAAGGCTATAAAAAATGTTAAAATAAAATATTGTGTCCCACGAGAACTGTACTTTTCCGGAATATTTTGTTTTTCAATCCAGACCTTAAATTACTACCGTACCACATTTCATCGACATCCGTTAAATAGTTTTTGCGTGAAAGAGTAACAAACTTCCATCCATAAATTTTAATTACATTATCCAGTAGGATAGGCGCGGCCTACGAAAGTACGCGTCCGACGCGTAGTTTGATTGTAGACATCGTAGTTGAATCATTATCAACAGACAGCGTTAGTTTTTTCTCGCATGCAGATTTTTTTAGCTAATTTTTGGCATGCCTTGTCTTTAGTATTAATATACGTCTATGGTTAGTATAGACTATAGATATATACAATTCTGATGCCATATAGTGTTTGTTACAGAACTCGTCTGAAACAGCTTGACCAATTTTTTGCAGGTGTATTCGATAGGTGTGAGAATAGGTTGTAGTCCATTTTTCATACCTCAAAGTGATAAGGGTTGTCCACCTCAAAATGTTTTATCCCAATTTTCAACCCTCTAACACCAAACCCTATTATTTATTACTTATATTAGTAGTGTCTATTCTTAACCCTCAGTGGTCGATGACTCTTACAACTTCTTGGTTATAGGGGTATACCTACATATAGTAGGTGTAGGTTGTAGGTGTAGGTGTAGTTTGTAGATGTGCGTAGTAGGAGTAGGTTGTAGGTTGTTGGTGTAGAAGCTGTAGATGTATCATGTAACATTTAGATACTAGTTATTTAACTAGAGTTCAAAGTTATCAAAGAATAACGTCTGTTGTGTCTGATACTTATTTTTTCATACAAACTTAACACTTTAGTAATTGAGAAAATAATTAAGCTGCTGCCGATGTTATGTACGGTGCAATCGTACAAAATCCAAATACAAACGCATCATTATCAGTTTACGAAATCAAAGTGTCGAAACTTTTTCTCGTGTGTAGTTTTTTTTTTTGTAATAATTAACTGTGTTGAATATAAACTGCGACAGAAAATAATACATAATTCTGGCTTCAACTACTAAGTACTTTAGTGTAAGTATAGTTTGACGCAAATTGCTATCTTACTGTTGCGTTAACGTTATAATTAAAAGCTTGAATAGATTTATTACGAGTGTTGAAAACTTTGGAATTTAATGTAGCATCTCAAATCCTCAAGCACTGTAAATTGTACGAAATGGCTACTTTCCTAAAGTTTCATCGCTAAGCAACAAATTAGAAATAGTGGGGAAGTTTAGAGTGTATTAGTAATAAATCGTTGGTTTACTATCTGCTAAGTTTTGTGCTACGTTACTCTGTGTATTCAGTTACATTAGAATCCTTGCAGGTCAGGGATAGGGAGATCTGATTGGATCCAAGGTTTGTATTGGTGTATTTTTGTAATGTAGGGGCCTCAGCCTCAATGATGAACCGGGACCACGCTCAGCGGAAATGACGTCGTGACTGCTCCAGCATTAGTGTTTTTACATTTTCATTTTAATTATTGTCTACCATGAAGGGGTTAACAGTGTGCAAGCGTCTCGATTCTCGACTGCCTCGGCACAACTAACTAAAATGTACTAAAATCAGATTCAAAGAAGAGCGGCGCGGTGTGACATTGACTTCTGGCACAAATTACTAAATAGTCACTACGTAACTTCTGCTATTTGAGGCTTCCTTAGCAGTCGTGTAAATGACGTGTATGTGTACATTATTGTGCTTGTAGTTTCTTGTAGGCTGTAGCATTTCATGCAATATTACCAGTATCTATTGTGAGCTACATGGCCTATTACGAAACTGAATCACACAGTTTTTAACCTAAAAAACTAATTGTTAACAACACAATGCATATTATATTCAATTTTTTTAAAGTAGGCAAATATTCAAACACTACAAAACATTTTGCATTCTTATGAACACTATGCAAGTTGCGCTCCAAATATTACGTTTTTAGCCGTCTTACACTTAAATTTGATACTTTTTGTTTGTTGTTTTAACGTAAAACCAGATATTATATTCTAAAGCCAAATTTTAATTAAAAAACACGTTGTCAAAGGGTTCAACAAAATAGCAAGAATATGCCGTATTGCGAAGATTACCTATTCATCTTTTAGCTTTTGACTTATTCAGTACCTCCTAGCTGGCGGCCACAACTTCGTTTGTGTCTAATTAGATTGCTTAAAAATGGTTTCTGTTTTCATTAGTAATGGAAATAGAAACAATTTTTTTTAAGCAAAGCCTAAGGTTAAAGTAGCCTGAGTTACTCCTTGTAACATCAGCTATCTGCTAGTGAAAGTCCGGTAAAAATCAGTGCAGCCGTTTAAGAGATTAGCCGGAACAAACAGAAATTTTAAAAACTGATTTTTGCGCCGTATATAAAATAAAATTATCATATTATGCATTTAGTGCAAAGCTGTTAGGATATTCCTACTAATATTATAAATGTGAAAGTTTGTGAGGATGTATGGATGAATGTTTGTTACTCCTTCGCGCAAAAATTACTGAACGGATTTTGACGAAATTTGGTATGGTTCATTTAGTTATGGTTCAGTTGTTGTGTATGAGCCAGATAAGGTTATTATATGGAGTTTTAAGGGCGTAAAAGTCGGCGAAGATACTATAATATTATATCTTAAAATGCCTGGATATCTTTCATATTACAGTACGTAACATGAAAATATATTATAGTATCCTAGGTGTCTGTGATAGTTCAAAAATAGGTTCTGTAAAATATGGTACTAGGTTATGGAGTTTCATGTCTCTAACTCTCTACTAATAGGTATAATAAAGACTTGTTTGTTTGCATCGAATAGGCTCCGAAACTACTGGACAGATTTTGATGAAATTTGGCACAGATATAGAGTAGACCACGGGGAAGGACATAGGCTACTTTTTATTGTGACAAAATATACGGTTCCTGCGAGATTTCCTTTAGCGCACACGAAGTCGCGGGGAATATCTAGTTATAAATAAACAAAATTTTACATCAGTGGCACTTCGTTTCGTTTGGGTGTGAATTGACTCTAATAGAATATTAAATTACATCATAATATGGTTGACTATAATGTCTGTTATTGCATATTGCTACGTATTACTGTCATAATACCATTGCAAGCCAATTGCTAGTTGGAAGCATAGACGATACCTACCGTAAATCAAATTTTCGAGGCATACTCACTGAAGTGGGACGCATTTGTGCACGAGGCACAAAGGCGTTTAAACGGTAAGTAAAACGCATAAAAAAGATAACAATGCGTTTTTTAGAAATAATAAAAATTTAATATTTTTTATCCCCACTTCACATAATTTTACATTTTAGAAGAGCACCCCGAAAATGTAAAATTATTATTATTTTATGATGCCAAAACTGTGGTCTATACACATCATAATATAACTATACCTCACCAATTTATATTTATAACTAGATTTTGCCCGCGACTTCTTCCGCGTGGAGTTCGTTTCCGTACAACATTTTAACCCCTTTTTTACCCCTTTAGGGGGCGAATTTTCAAAAATTTTTTCTTACTGTTTGCCTACGTCATTACAACTATCTGTATGCCAAATTTCAGCAGAATCCGTTCAGTAGTTTCGTCTGTGCGTTGATAGATGTGTCAGTCAGGTTTGCCTTTTAAATAACGTATTTAGATTACAGAAGCTGGCGGCTGGAAGGCGCGGACAGACAGACATACAGACGGACGGACGGACAGAGCGAAACTATAATGGTTCCTTGTCTATTAGAACTTTAAAAATAAACCCTTTAGGGTTGGAATACGATCTTTACGTTGTGGGTATAATAATATTAAAATTGAATTTCTAGTATGAATCGATCTTTATCGTGTACTGCTAGAATTGAAGGTGTTCCTGCCAAATCCGATGCGAGCAACATCTGCAGGCTGGACCATGAGCTATGAGCTAATTATTGTTTTTAACTTTTTTCTCTTTGCAAAAAATATTTTCAAGCCGTACCAGTGAAGCACTACGTGAAAAGTAGGGGAGGGTAGTGATCTCGGCATATACTTCGGATGATCACCGAGGGGGAATGGATTTAAGATAGTAAAAGTCACGTAGTATGGGTCTATGGGTACGTTCTGTGTTACAAAACGTGTTACACAAATGGCCGAATAGCGAAACGCTAATTAAGAACCCTCCTATTCGCAGGCTGTCGCTATCTCTGCTATCCGAAACGACAAGGACAGCATGTGACTTGAGCGTTACTTAATTTAACTATCGTTCCATTATACGAAAACATTTTAGTGCAACGATTAACTAGATGTTTTCTCTAGTTGTTTTATTGCCGGACAACAATAAAACAGCGACAGAAAGCAACACTTTTATCACTGCTGATACAGTTCGTTAGTGGTTTACGGGTAGACGTGATAACAGACATTAATGATCTGATTGGAATATTAACAGCCATCGATTCTAAGGATCAGTCTTACCCGCAACGATACGCGATAACGCGACGACACGCGGCGCAGCATTTTTACCCGACTTCGGCGCAACCAAAAGGAAGGGTTATGATTATGGCAGTATGTATATGTATGTATATTTGTTCCATCGTAGCGCCTTTAGGCTGGGACTATATGCAACGGAATCCGGTAGGCCGTAGAGAATTATGAGCACTGAAAATAGAACTCTGTGCTAATACAATACAGTTGAAAATGGAAGTTTCGAGTGTCGAGTTGTCATATATGACATTGACATTTGACTCGACACTCGGATGTTCGATTTTCAACTCTATTGTATTAGTGCAGAGATCTATTTTCAGTGCTCATAATTCTCTACGGCCTACCGGATTCCGTTACATATAGTCCCAGCCTTAAACTAAGATTTTAATTAATGTGGTGTCAATAGATTATTATTAATAAGCCCAGATAACATAGGCTATATTACGTAACATAGGCTATATCTATACTAATATAATAAAGAGGAAAAGTTTGTTTGTTTGCATCGAATAAGCTCCGAAACTACTGGACCGATTTTGATGAAATTTGGCACAGATATATATAGACCACGGGGAAGGACATAGGCTACTTTTTATCGCGGCAAAATGTACGGTTACTGTGCGATTTCCTTCGACACCTAGTTGTATATAATTTACGTAGTGGGGTTATTGTTTTTATAAAAAAGTGATTCTTAGCTATTCAAAATAAAATTTTATTCAATAAACAAAAGAATAAACGTGTCATTTAACTGTACATGATATGAGCTTTGCAACCTGAACCTCAATTCTCGTATTTAAAGTATACGATTTAAAGAGTCAATTTTACTTTGTTTGGATTGAAAGTGTAGCGACATAATATTACAATGAACCGTAGACAGAATATAAGTATAGACACATAGCAAGCGTGTCACTGAAAGGGACAGAAAAAAAAGTACATGCAGAATTTTGGGTTACCAGGTAGAAGGAAAAAATTACCCAGTATTTTTATTAGGTACCCGGTAACTAGCTGTTTTCTCACGACTCCGTCCACGTAAATTATGGCCTAATATAACTTTCTAGTAATGCAGAATAACACTTCTGATATGTCTAAGCTGCATTACTTGAAAGTTTCATCAGTAGTTTCTGCGTAAAATAGTAGCAATCATCCTGACAAACTTTTATATTTTTATACTATATACTCACGCGGGGCCATCTTTTATTAAAAAGACGGATTTTTTTTATTTTAGAATAAAAAAGGTACATAACAATGTTATGACTAAAACTTAATAACAAGAGTACAATAGTATTTATTTATTTTATTGATTCACCAACGGAACAACATTTGGTACAATATAAAAATAATACAAACAATATTTTTAGAAGAAGAAGCCCGCCGTCCGCAACCACCGCGGCACTGCACCCTACGAGCCAGCTGCGACTGCGGTGTGAAGTACCCGCGACGCCGCTGTATGTCTCCCGCCTGCACTGATCCACGGAGGTTGAGGATGTCGTAGACTACATCCGTAAGAAGACGTCCCTCGCCTTAAGGGTCGAGCGTCTGGAGTCTCGCCACAAGGTCAACTTCAGTTGCTTTGTGGTGAGAGTACCGACGCATCTACTGTCAACCTTCGAGGTGGATGATTTCTGGCCAGCGGGTGTGGTCTACCGGAGGTTCCGGGGGAGACTTCGGAACGAAACGCGCATCACGTCGCCGTCATCACGTGTGAAAGTGTAGTTTTTAAGTATATAATATGTATGTTAGTCTGTATGGTATTTATAATATGGGCCTACGCAGCCTGAAATAAAAGTTATTTATTTATTATTATTTTTAATAGATAAAATGAGTTCTAATAATAGGTGAAATACAACGTGCGTCTGCGACAATAAGATGAAATGAAGTAAATATAAAATAAGTGATGATAATATTATTAACTAAATATGACTGAAAAAAAAAGAGACAATTTTCTTCTTAAAACAGAATAAAATATAGTACTCAACAACAAAATACAAAAATCATAATGATATTAATTAAGAATACAGTAAATTTTACAATACAAATATTTTTTTATTGTTTATGTAAGTATTTTTTAAATGGATTAAGTAACAGTAGAGAAAAAAATACGGCTATGTATATTAAAGAAGTAGCCTTGCAGGGGGCCACCTCATTCCCAAGGTGTGCTATCATTCATGAAATCAGTAAGTTTATAATAAGCTTTACCACACAAAACTTTTTAAAATTTAACGAGACTATTTTATTAAATTTATTCATTGAAACATTTTGAACGTTTTCTGGAATCCTATTGTACAGGCGTATACATTGGCCTTTTAACGAATTCTTTACTTTACTAAGTCTAGTCACTGGTACATCAAGCTTATACAAAAGAACATCACAGTAACAAGTTTCAAGTAATGAACACAAAAAATAAAAATGAAGCTTAAACATTAAAAAATGATTACCTACTAATTATTTTTATATGAATCCGGTGATCTGCTGACCTTGAAAAATAATTAATTTTGTATGGATATCATCGCGTATTTGCTAAATAAAAACTACTTTATTTAAAAACAGTTACGACTCTAGGAGTTTAAAATGGAACCGACATGGTGCATACTCCATAGAACATGACCTTATTTTATTAATCGGTTATAAAAATAAAGTGAACGCAATAGGCCATATAATTTTATAAATCCATTTTGTATGTTCTTTATTTTTATAAAATAGATATATTACTAAAAGCCAAGCCAAGTACTAAAGGCCATAATTTGTATGAGATTAAGAATGAGTCAAGTAGCCTATCATTATATAAATGTAAGTTGGTACTTACACTACCAGCGCCTAAGTTTCCTAGACGGGTTAATTGACTATTATCTACTTCCATTGCAATGCTCGATTCGCAAGGGCCATCAACTTTTTCACTTTCAGAACCTATAAGCTATGGAACAAAATATTATTTTTGATACTTTACAAAGACTAAGAGTAATTATTTTAAAGACAAGTACAGATAAATCATTACCTTAGTAGGCACAGCATTCGGTTTAAGGATTTTTTCTTTTCAACCATCCATTGAAGTTCTCTGTTAAAGTGTTCACTGCATATTTTTGAGCTACGTTTTGGATTCCAATTTATCCCATTGGTAGCTGCGAATCACAAATTACGCAGCTTGGGGTCATCAGGAAATCTGCAATTTTATTTTAATTATACCTTGTAGAATTACCCCATTTTTACGGAAATTTCTTTATCTTTTACTTTACTTTTACTAGCAACACTGGAATTGTAGGATATGCAAACAAAATACTTGAAAAAACAATAGATGTGTTGT